>MCFL01000049.1:0-180620 GCA_002102555.1 Catenaria anguillulae PL171 | reverse complement strand
CATTCTATCTCCGCAATCTGCTCTCAACAGCCAGCGCCAGCAGCAGTACATGCAGCACTATAGCCATGTGCGCGACCCATCACCCACGTGCTCGATTCAGCTCGCTACCGTGACGTTCACGAGTATGCAAACGCATACGGATCACACTTGCATCCAAGCCCGCCACACTCGCGCTCGGCCAGTCCAGTAACCACACCAAGGCCAATCGGACCGGCGGCCGTCGCACGACTACATCCCGGCCCTGCAAATTGCAACCATGCGCTTGCCCTCGGAATCGGCATCAGCAATGGCGACCAGATCTCGAATGAGCCCTCATGGAACCCGAACGATGTTTGCGCGCGCGCATCCGGATCCACATACACTGCATTCGCATACTCTGCGGCACCGGCAACCACATCTACCGTGTCTGGTCCGACCGTCTCCAACCCCAATGGCGCCGGCTCCTCGTCGTCGTCACAAGGCGTCAATTTCTCGGCCGCAACCCGGCCGCACCCACCACCTCCACGGCCCGTGGACAGCTCGACGGGCCAACAACAACTCATGCACATGGTGAAGCATGGGCTGCTGCACGAAGTTTATCCCCATCGTCGGACCCACGAAGCGTCGGCATGAGCCCACCCGTTTCGCCACGTCCAGAGCACGAGATACCGTGGACGATCGGTGGCGCCGGGCAAGGGATGAGTGGGCATTCACGGCGGCGGTTGAGCACCAGCAGCGTGAGCAGCAGCGTGTGTTGGAGGCGTATCGCGAGCGCAGAGGGTCCAACAGCACAGATATCGAGAGGAGGTCGAGATTGAGGTGAACCAGCAAGCACAGATGCAGCAGGGTCGGTATCGCAGATGATGAGAGATGCCACAAACTTGGTGAGAAGAGTAGAGGGACGGGTTTACAACTTGGACTAGAGTTTTGTATTGTGCTTTATTAATTGTCAATCATTCAGATCATCCGTATCAAATATACCGTCTCTGCATTACATGTGCTGCTGGTGGGTCGTCCGATGCACATCTGTTGGAGCTAAGGGTGCACTTTCCCAAATCGCAAGGCGCAAGTGGGTTTGGGAATGTTTGTGTTTGGGGCTCGAAAATATTCTTATGTACGATTTCCTCGGGCTGCTCCGGCCGCGGCCAGAAGTTGCTGGAGACCCACTCAACCGTTTCACCAGCTCCATGTACGGCTGGTACGGTATGTATGATACCTATCTACCTACAGTAGGCGCAGCAGGTCTGGCTCCTTTGGCGATCCCATGTGGGATGATTTGCTGCAAAAGCTGAAAAGAAGCGCGCGGTTGTGGACGTCACGCCACCAAATCTCGGCGTGCAGTTCCCACTCAGCATCGTACACTACATCATACCAGCGCAGGTACACCGACGACAGCCAGGACAGGACCACACAGAGTGCGCCAATAGACCAAGAAGGATTTGCCAAGAAAGCAAGGGCCTGCAGATTCCAGCCGAGGTGCAGAGGCGGGGAAGAGGTAGAGACGGCCGTCGATCTGCTCAGGTTGTTGTCGTCGCCGTCTTTTGTCGCCGTCGTGAATTTGAAGAGATCGAGAACTTGACAGCAACAGCTGTATCCAGTATCCTGCAACGTATTCTTTTGTTGAAACCTCGAGCAATCAGTGTTGTGCCGACAGTTCTTCGTCCCGCATACCGAGCTGCCGCTGCTACACGCCCTCTCCGCGATCGACAATTCTTTTTCGCCGTGTTGCCCTGCCTGGACTCGCAGCTTCGCAGCTTGCCTACCGTGTTGCGCTCGACTCGAGCACCACAGCCTGTCGACCTCCCGCACCAGCGCCAACTACCACCAACTTTTCTTCCCTGTGCCGCCGTTGAGCTCTCGATTGCGTCCGAGATCGCGCCGCATTGCAACCCGACTCTTTCTCTTCAACACCGAATAGGCTTTGCACGACGCTCAGAGAAAACGCGATTCGACACATGCCACCATGGTCTGTTTTCCTCTCGGCAAAGATGCACGAGCCGTCCCTCCATCCATCCACACTGCCGAGCGCCAACCCGTATCCGCAATTCCGTACTGCATGCTTGTAGTCGCGACCGTCCCTCATCCAAATCGACCCCGAAGAACTCTACGTGAAGCAAGAGCGAATTGGGCGCGGATCCTTTGGCGAGGTGTACAAGGGTGCGCACGCATGTCCACTCTCTTTCGGCATCATTTACGCGGATCCTTCTTCAGCTCACTTGACTCGCACCCATCACTTGACAGGATTCGACAAGCGCAACAAGGCGCCCGTAGCCATCAAAATCATTGACCTCGAGCAAGCCGAAGACGAAATTGAGGATATCCAACAGGAAATCCACATTCTCAGCCAGCTCGACTCGACCCATGTCACCAAATACTATGGCTCGTTTATCAAAGGGTCCAAATTGTGGATTGTCATGGAGTTTTGTGGTGGTGGATCGTGTTTGGATCTGGTACGGAGTTGCCACGGAATGCTTGTCATCTTGGCTGGTCCTGCGCTGAACGCTCGATCTTTCTTACAGATGAAACCCGGACTATTTGAGGAGCTCTTTATTGCCATCATTTTACGCGAGCTGCTCAAGGGTCTCGAGTATTTGCACGATCAGGGCAAGCTGCATCGCGGTTCGTGAATCCTTGAACACTTGATCTTGCTATTTTGCTTGGACCTGATGTTTTCTAACGGCTCGCTTGTCTATTGACGTCCCTAGATATCAAGGCAGCCAACATTCTGTTGACGCAAACGGGAGAGGTCAAGCTTGCCGATTTCGGCGTTTCTGGTCAGTTGACAGCAACCATGACCAAGAAAAACACATTTGTTGGCACTCCGGTACGCCTTTGCCATCTGTCGCCTGCGCATCTGTGCCCGCGGGCTAACACCAGGAATTGAGCGTATCAGTTTTGGATGGCACCCGAAGTCATTTTGCAGTCCGGGTACAACGAAAAGGCCGACATTTGGTCGCTTGGGTCTGTTTTATCTCGCACTTCATCCGTTGTCCCCTAGCCATTGAACTAACGCTCATGTGTTGCTATGTAGGATCACTGCCATTGAGCTCGCAAAGGGCGAACACCACCACGCCGACGTCCACCCCATGCGCGTTCTCTTCAATTCCAAAGGCGGAGCCTCCGACGCTCGAAGGCCCGTTCTCGCGTGCATTCAAAGAATTTGTCGCCCTGTGCCTGCAAAAGGATCCGCTCTGCGTCCGTCAGCAAAAGAACTTCTCAAGCATCGGTTTATCAAGACGCGAAAAAGTGTTCATTTTTGACCGAGCTCACAGAGCGTTTGGAGCGGTGGCGTACCGAAGCAGGCAATCAGGATAGTATGTCAGCGTCGGGCACCGTTGACGGCACAGTCGTGGGGCCGGGTGGCGGTGGTGGTCGCCATGGTGGGTCGTCTGGAACGGTCATGGGCGCACGTGGGACTTTTCCACGGTGCGGCAAGTCATTGCAAACGAGCGACCAACAATTTCAACCGCAGCGACCGCCGGGAATGGCAATGGCAATGCCGGATCGCCAACGTACACCCCGAATGCCGTCACAACCGCAGGGATGCCGCCGCCACCCCCGCCCTCGACCGATACAGATCATCCAGCATCCAACTCGCCGCATTCCGCACATGCATCACCCACTCCGTCTCCTATTGCACCGCCCGCCCCATTATCCATTCCACCCCAAACTTGCACGCAACATCCAATTCCAATCTCGCTGCATCAGCGGCTGCGCAGCAGCAGCACATGCGACACGTGACGGCTCCCGCGGGCCCAATGTCCCCTACACCTCCAAACGCCGCACTCAAACCAGCATCGACAGGGCCAGTACCGCCGCCGCGACCCGTATCTGCGGCGGCATGGGGAGCGCCGCCATCCCCCTCTCCATCCCATGCACCGCTCCACCCAGGTGGCACTCGATACGTGGCTCCCTGGACCAATGTGATTGCCGGCTTGCGCACACACGCACGATCCGCAGACGCTTCCAAGGCGCTCGAGCAATTGCGAGCGGGACTCGAGGCGCTCGAAAGCGTCCGAGGGCACAGACTATGTGCTTTGGGTGTGTCAGCAGCTCGCCACGGCTCCTCAGCAGCAGCAACAACAACAACAGCAGCACTACCAGTATGCATCCGCAACGCCAGCACCCCCGATCCCTTCGCTCCCAGCACCCACCTCCCCCGCCTACGTCACGGCGCCGCTGACGCCCGTCAACAATGGCATGGGCATGTACGGAACAACGTCGAGTAGCGGATCGAGCTCGTCCGGCGGCAGCGCCATGTCGGGCGTGCCAAGAATGATGCCTGCCGTCTCGCCGAGCTTGGCGCAGTCGTCCATGTTGCCCGGCGGGTACATTTCGTCAGTGCCCCAATTCGTCGGCCACGGTGCAGAACATGCACATGCACCATGCGCAACAGCAGCAGCAGCAGCAGGTGGCGGCGTACGCGCAGTATCAGCAGCAACAATACTATCAGCAGCAGCAGCAGCAGCAACAACAACAACAACAACAACAACAACTGCATCAGCAACGGCCCGGGCTCATGAATCCCGCCGGAGGGCCGTCAGCAGGATCAAGTGGGCATTTTTGAACATGCAAAACAAAACACCAGCGTTACCCAACCACCTGTCGGCTTCCACACCCTCGTCTTCCCTTTCCTGTCATTCTACCCTCCTCCTCCTTCAAAAAATACCTTTCTACCCACTTCCTTCCACCGTCGGCCTCTTCGATCATCGAGCTCTCTGCCTTGCATGTGACCATTTGAATCCAACCGTCCATTCGATGCCCTGTTGCGTCTTTCGTCAAATTCTCGTTGTTTCCGTTGTTTTCTCTGGTTGATTGCTTAATTGTTGCTGCGCCCGCCCGCCCGCCTAATCTCCTCGTTGGTTGATGGCCCCCCTTGTTTGCCGACACGATCCGCCTGCGATTGGTGTCAGGTACCGCTTTCCTTGCTCTGCCGCCTGACTTGATTCATCCTCCTCTTGCCCCTCGGTTGATGTGATCTTGTGAATCACTTCATCCTTTCCTTTCTTTTCGGTTTCAAGTTTACTTGCCTTTTTAAGTTATACAATTTGGGATTGCGCTTTTACGTTCCTTCCTCCCATTCAAGGCTGAAGCCTTCATGAAATGGGCGTGACGCAGAAACCAGCAGAAGAAAATGCGATTGAAAATGATACAACCTACGAAAGCACAAAACGGCCCACAACAAAAGCAAACCAATGCACCTCCCCAACATCTCTCGATGATGTAGTCCCTCTCTCTGTCCCGCCCCAACAGTCTCCTCACGTCCGTTGTGCAAGTCGCAACCTTTCCCGCTCGGCCTCTTCTTCGACCATCTTTTTGAGCTCGCCCTCGGGCCGAAACATGAGCGCCACTGTCCCAGCAAATGTAGCCCGTGCCTTTTCCCTGGCAGCGTTTGCGAGAACGTCAGCCAGGGCCGCAGGCAAATTGGCCAAGCGGCGATCATCCGCGGGCATGTTTGCGCGCGCTTGCCGGACGTATTCTAGTAGGCTGGGGTTGAGGTCGGCGCGCGATGGTTTAAGTGACGGGTCACGTGCGAGATCGAGCAGCTTGGTGGCAGGCGCCGGCGCCGGGGTAGCCGCGGCGAGCGGATCGCGGTGGCGAATGTGCGACAGCGAGCTTATTGCTGAAGCGGCCGACAGAGATGAGCGCGACCGGGCACGGCGTGGAGACGACCGCACAGGTGAGTCCATTTCCGGCGACATACTGGGGATGGGTTTGGCCGGCGACGCCAGACGTGCGGGCGGCATGGCCGTCTTTGGTCTGGTTGGCCCGCTCGAGCGCGACCGCGGCTGCGACGACAACGACGTTTTGGATGCAGTTGCCGCTTGGCTAGCGGCCGGCCCCTGTGCGCTTGTCTGTGATTGCGAAACGGGCGACTCGACTACGTCAGCGGCTTTAACGTTTGCTGGCGCACCAATACCATGCACATCCGCTTGCTTGTCCTGCGCCAAGTGCCCTATGCTCACCCGCCGCCCGCGCCCACTCGTGCGCGCCGGTGAATCCATCGGTGTCGGAGACGTCGGATGCGCATCCAACACGGGCGGTCGTGGCGGCGACAAGGGCAG
Organism: Catenaria anguillulae PL171; assembly: GCA_002102555.1. Taxonomy (NCBI): domain Eukaryota; kingdom Fungi; phylum Blastocladiomycota; class Blastocladiomycetes; order Blastocladiales; family Catenariaceae; genus Catenaria; species Catenaria anguillulae. The sequence continues at coordinate 174,576 of MCFL01000049.1, read as the reverse complement.
CTGCATGGGAGGAGGCGGCAGCAGTGGCAGTGGCAGCGGCGGGGTATGTGTCAAGGACGACCGCGATCGGCGGCCGCCATAAGTCACTTTAACCACCGATGGGTCGTTGGGGAGGGCAAATGGGTCGTGGTCCGTCATTGATGGTGGCAAGAATTGCTCGTCGGCTTGGCCGTCGACGTCCATGTGCTCGTCCTGCTGCTCGGGCTCAGGCGCGGGTGCCGAGGTGAGTCTTGCAGCTGCATGTGCTGTTGGAATCGGAGGTGTCATTTTGCCTGTGGAGGCCACAGCGGGCTTTCGAACACCTCGCCTCACAGCCCCCGTCTCGGTTGCCGCCGCTTGGCCCGACCCGAGCTCTTTCAAAGACTCCTTTTCCACGTCTGCTGCCCGTGTGCGAGGCCGTTGCGGCGTGGGTGGATCTTGGCTTCCAGATCGCTCACCTTGCGACAAAACGACAACGGGAATCTCCACCTCGACAATGTGCGTGGGAGGCACGGATGACCGACGCTGGCGCTTGAGCGGCGGCTCGTCGTCATCGTCATCCTGTGCTGGTGCCTCTTGCTTGACCAGGTGCTCCTCGTCATGGCCGGGCTGACGGCGGCGGCGCAATGTGCGCGTCGACGGCACTACAGGTGGGTTGGCGGCCGCTGCCGTCGGCGCCCGTGAACGTGTTGCTCGAGCAGTGGACGGTGGTGGCGCCGCTGGTTGGCCCGCGCCAGCCGCACCTGTGTGTGGCGCTGGTTGCTCAGCATCACCAGGCGCCTTTCGCTTGGCCGCGGGCTTGCTTGTCGAGGGCCGAGTCAGGGGCGGCTCGGCAGGCATCTTAAATGGATCGTCGAGCGTGTTCACACCACTTTGTGGACTTGCCGCTGCGTCTGCTGCTGCAGTTGCTGCGGCCACTTTGGGTGGTCGGCCCCGACCGCGACGCGGAACGGCTGGCTTGTCGGTGTCTGCGCTCTGGACCTCCACTACGGGTGTTTTGCGTGGACGGCCGCGACCGCGACGCGGAGGTGAATCGACAAGTTTCGGTTCCGGTTCCGGTTCCGGTTCTTGCTTGACGACAGCCACTTGCGGGGCAGGTGCGGGTTGTTGGCGACGGGTTCGGGCTGCCGGCAGGTCTGCAGTCGGCGCGCGTTTGGTGCGAGGTTTGGTGATGTGGGCGAAAAAGGGGCACGCCGGGTTGCGTTTTTTGTGCTCGGTCCTGTACCAACAGCGATAGCGGTAGAAATGAGTCCCTTGCGCGAGTACATGAGAAACAAACACGGTGCGAAACGTACAGCGGGTTGTCCTTGGGCTCCCAGTTGGCCAGCGACAGGTTGCAGTACACACATGTTGCCTTGTCGTCGAGCGAGGTCCAAGCGTCGTCTGCTGGATCGGGATCATACACGAAGCCTGCTTTGGCCAGCTAAACGTTCAGGCAGGCAAAACGATTCAGTCCGTATTCTTGCCGACATGCAAAAAATAATGGACGGAAAACAACTTTACCCTTGTGGAATTGGCGAAAAACTTTGGATTCCGATCATGCACCCACCGTCCTTCAAACGTCTTCTTCCTCATGTTGACCATCTCCTCGGCCTTTGGATACGTGCTCGGGTCAGCCTCGTCGTACAACAAGCCCCCCGATCCATCAAGCACATTGGTGGTCCACGAGTACAAGACTTTAGGGAGGCAAATGGCGCGCGCATAAGCGCATTGCGGCGATTTCTGGAAATGAATGGCAGCCGGATCGTCCTGTTGCGGGTCCCAGTGGGACAGCTGCTTGGCACACTCGAAGCACGTGACATTGTCCGGGTTGTCTGCATCGGTCAAGGCCGGGTCAAAGAAGAAGCCGGCACCGGCCATCTGCGAATGGATCCGGTCAAGTGTGGTGAAGCCAATGAGCAAGCAAGCGAGCGAGAAGCAAGCGCAAGGTTATGCATGAAAGAACATACGACTTGGGGTGCAAGCGAGGGTTGGTTGGCGTGCGGCCATTCGGGCGCCAAGAAGGATCGCTGGCGGACAGCGGAAGCGGGCCATTGCGGGTGAGGTTGGTGGTGGCCGCCATTCTGGGCGGCTTCGGGTGGGTGAGGCGCAGTAGCGGCAGCGGCAACGGACGTGGCCGTGGTGGGCCGTGTGGGCTTTCGCCTGGATGTGCTCGCAATGGTGGAATGCTCACGAGAAGACGGGTCTTGGACCTGGCCGTCGTGATCAGATGTGGCCGCGGCCGTCGATGTCGATGGAGGCACGGGAGCCGTGGGTGGCTTGCGGCGTGGGGGCATTTGTCATGTGACAGGAGGAAACTGGTGGGCTGGATTGCGGACAGTTACCATAGGTACGAGTGGATGCATTCATTCATTCGTCGCCATCCTCGACAGCGCGCGCGCACCATGCCATGCCGCCGCCGCGGTCAGCACGTGTGTGCTGATCGAGCCCGAAGCCGCGGCCGAGCGCCGATGAGCCCAAGGCGAGCTTACCATGAATGAATGCGGGCATACCACTCAGCGCACTCGCACTCTTGGCAAACACATTGATCGAATGCAGTCGACTCTCTCCTTCATCTGCGGCCTCGCCCTGGGCGTCGGCGTCGGCGTCGGCCTCAGTGCTGGCTGTCGTTCCGAGCCGTCAAGCTCGTGGCGGTGGAGCCAATGGAGCCAATGGACGTGGAACTCTTCAGCACCAACTTCGAGCGCACAAGACCGATCAATACCGTCATCGTCATCGTCATCGTGGGACGAGCAGTGTCCAATCGATTCCCAACCTCAGCCCCGAATCTTGAATGCTGCGATTGACCCGGCGAGGCTGGGCTTGCTCGCTGGATTGCTCACTTCAGATGCACTCACCTACGCCTCAGGCTCCTGCTCGCACCACCTTCATGCTGCCCCAGCTGGCCATCACCAACACCATGGCCAACAGCACCGAAATTTTCTTGCCGACATGACCGCCACCACATCGCCAAACTCGTCCCCACGCCTTGCCCCGTTGGCTTCAATAGGGCCGCATTCGGGCACTGGCTCGCCAATACCAGCCTCTTCTTCCTCCTCATCCACCTCTTCTTCACGTCGCATACTTCGCGGTCATGCGCGCTCAACGTCACGCGACCTCTCCTCGACGCCATCGTCTTCGTTGTCTTCATTTCTTCTCCCAACCACACGATCCTTCTCAACACAATCAGCAACAACAACACTGCCGTCACCACCACCTCCCGTGACCGAACTTGCACAAGTCCTCCTGACACACTCTCCCGACTCGCTTTACTCGGACGCTCACCTGGCACTCAACGTCCGACCCGTATCAGGGTTCATGAACGTTGGACTCTGGACCGACCCATTTTCCTCCACCCGACCCGATCCATTGCGCCTCCCATGCGATTTGACCACAGCGGGCCAGTCACTCGTCCGGCTCGTTGCCGATTTCGGTAACTTGCGAGGCAAGCGCGTCATGGACGTTGGATATGGGCTGGGAGACTCGAGCTTGATGTTGCATGTCGAGTTTGCGTGCGATGTACTGGGCATGGTACGTTCTTTTCCCGTCGTCTGGGTCGAAGGCTTGGATGACAGCTCAACAACATTTCGGGGTGCATTTACAGACATACTCTGCTCAACAAGCCGCCATTGCACACCTTCGCGCGAGCCGGCTTGGGCTCGCGTCCAGTCCACCAGGGCTCGGTGGTTCGGGTGTACACTTGTACCAGGGCGACGCAGCAGACTTGGAGCACGTATGGCGGACAACGATGGATGCGGTTCCGGTAGATGCCATTATCTCGATCGACTCTGCTTGTACGTTTACTTCTTTGCTGTTCCTCAATGCGCACCATGTTCTAGTATCACTGAACCCCTTTTTTGTTCGTCATGATGACAGACCACTACAACCCGCGCTCGGCCTTTTTCAACCAAGCATTCACCGTCCTCTCGCATACTCACGCCAACACGCCGCGCCCGCCCCTCTCGCCGTCCCCATTAGTGCCGGCCGACTCGGACTCGCCCACTTCCGGTCCCTCACGCCACCGCTCACGCACTCCGTCGACAGGGTCAACGCCAAGTCCACGCCCAACGCTCGTCACTCTGGACCTCATCATTCCATCGACCGTGCTCGGCCGCCTCGTGTCGCGCCTGGCACACATTCCGTCCGTCAACTTGGGCAACATTCTCGACTATGAGCGCCAAGTGTCGCGCGCGGGGTTTGTGCACGTGGAAATGCTGAATGTGTCAAGGGCCGTGTTCCCGGGATTGACGCGCTACTTGACAGGGGAGGCGGCTAGAGTCGGCTTCAAGTGGCGCGTGGCCGGGTGGGTGTGGTGGGTCATGTGGCGGTGGGTTGGCGTGCAGTGTGTTCTTGTCCGGGCAGAGGTCCCTCCACCCAGTTTTGTAGATTGAACAATGGGGGAAAAAAAATACAATGCATGTGTCTAAAACGCATCGAGACAAGAAACGAGTCATTGCGTCACTTGTTCAACTGTGTCTGTGCCTCTTGCATCCACGCACACACGTCTCCATACACCTTGTCGCCCACGAGCTTGCCCGATTCGCTAAAATACTCGCCAAACCCTTTGGCCTGCCTCACTACGGCCTTCCTTCCCTTTGCCGTCGTCACCACCACCTCTACCTTCCACTCTGCATCATTGGAAATGCTCGTAGCCAACGTGACTTGGGTTCCATCGGCGAGCGCCCCCTCGGCTAGATACTTGCTCTCATATACCATGAGAATGACGGACGTGACCACGCTCAGCAAGATGTACACAAGGACCGTGTAAGTGACGAGGACCTTGGTGGTCGCAAACCCAGTCATGTGTGCGTAGCCCGTGACGCCGAGTCCGAGCAAGGCCGAGGCGTAGCCGAGGGCTAGGCGCACGTCGGTCCATTTGTACGAGAGCGGCAGCGCCAGATCCGCGGCGAGAATCTGTGCGAATGAGCGAGTCAAGCCAAGAGGAGTGGGTGAGATTTATGTCGGGTATCGGGCGATAGGCAAGTGCACGCAACGTACGTCGCGCACGGAATCCTCGAGCGTGTGGCGATAGTCTTGGAATGAGTACTTTGCAACGAGCGGCAGGCTGGCTGTAAGTGGTGGATAAATCGATGAGTGGTGCACATGTGCATCGCCCTTGGACCGCCCAGCAATGCCAGCTATTCGGATGTGCATACCTGCTGTTTCCTTGAAGTGCGATTGCGTGAATGGCGGCGGCGAAGCGATCATGATGGTTGCTGGTGGCAGAGTGCTTTGCGGATCTGGATCAGGCGAGGAGAGGTTGTTGGGGCACACTCAAAAATGTTTTGGGTTATCTTCCATGAAATGAATGGGATGTCTTCATGGGTTGATGACTTTAGTGTCGACGCCATCATGTGCGTATCGCCACGTCAATCTCGAGTCGCTGAATCTTTGTCGGTTCGTAAACATTCAAGTACAGATATGTAGGTATGGATTGGCAACTGTGCACCCAAGGGCATGTACTTTCCAGCTCTCATTACGAGAGCGGCAACCAAAGGACATTCATTTCGCAAAGAATAATTCACACAACAGGAGGGTACAGGGGACACGACATGACTCTTTTACTCATGGGTGAAGTTGGCCTTGCGCTTCTCTGCAAACGCCTTCATGCCCTCCTTCTGATCCTTTGTGGCAAACGTAGCCTGGAACAACCTGCGCTCGAAATGGAGGCCCTCGGCCAGGGTCAACTCGTACGACTTGTTAACGGCCTCCTTGGCCATTTGCGTGGCGACCTGCGAGTACTCTGCAATCTGTTCGCCCAACTTGACGGCCTCATCGACGACCTTATCGGCGGGGAACACCTTGGACACGAGCCCGGCACGCTCGGCTTCCTCGGCACTCCACATGTTGCCCGACAAGACCAGTTCCATGGCCTTGGACTTGCCGACGGCCTTGACAAGGCGCTGCGATCCACCGGCGCCCGGAATGGTACCGAGCTTGATTTCGGGTTGGCCAAACTTTGCATTGTCGCCCGCGTAGATGATGTCACACATCATGGCCAACTCGCACCCGCCACCAAGCGCAAACCCTTGGACGGCCGCAATCACGGGCTTGCGCACTGTCGTGATCTCGGTCCAATGGCCCAAAAAGTTGGTCTTGTAGTTGGAGACAAACTGGGTGTCTGCCATTTCCTTGATATCTGCACCGGCAGCAAACGCCTTGTACCCGCCCGTCAGCACAATGGCGCCGACGGCAGGGTCATTGTCGAGCGTGCGCATGGCGTCGTTGACTTCGTGGAACAGGCCAGAGCACAGGGCATTGAGGGCCTTGGGCCGGTGCAGCTGCACAATGGCAACCTTGCCCGAGGCAGAGTACGACACCTTGATGTACTCCCAGGCGCGCGAGGCAAGCGACGATTCGGCGCGGCGGAGTGGCGCGATGCGCGTAGCGGGGCCGGTGGGGCGGGTCGAGGCGCGAAGCAGGTTGCGGGCGGCGGTGGCAAACATGGTCAAGCTTGTGTCAGAGCTACGAAGTGATGGGTGATCAGTCAGGGATGGGGTCAGCTTGGGGGAGAGAGACAGATGTCTCGCGCTCATGTCCGTTTTATATTTCCAGCCATCGTCTGACCTCAACGGATCAGGTCGGCATTCTGGAACTCGAAACCGACGGGACGGACCCCACTCGGAGCCACTTTCGTTGGGGATTTCCGACGTTTGCACGCGCTTTTGCTCCAAAAGCTTTACGAAACAGAAAGCGACACGAAAAAAATGTGGCGAGTCACGTCCCATCGGCAGCCCGTGATACGTTAACGTCCGATCTGTCCACGTGGCAATGAAGAGAGATCGGCAGCCATCCGATATCCGTTTGCGCCACACATTTTCGCAGTTCTGCTTGCGTACGTGCGCGAACCACGCGAGCGAGGCAATCACCCACACGATGATGAATGTTTAGCGCGAGTCGCACTCAATGCAAACACGCCATCTGTGCCCAACGATTTGACTCTGCCTGATCCATCTCCCGGCCACCCCAATCAATCATGCGTCCATCATCGTCCAGCCGAGCCAACCTGCGGCGGCACCAACCCTCATGGGCATTGGTCGCGCTCATTCTGGTCGCGTGCCTGGCCCACTCTGCCCGCGCTCTGCACTTTTACCTCGAGGATAACAAGGAGAAATGCTTTATGGAAGTGCTCCCGCAAGACACGGCCGTCATGGGCGTGTATCGCGCCGAGGAGTGGTCGGCACCCACCCAGCAGTACATTGAAAACTTGTCGCTTGGGATCCAGATCAATGTCGAGGCATGTTGTCCTTCCAAACCCCATGCAGATCGCATGTAGAGGCCACGGCCGGGCTGACTCGATGGACAATGTCGCTCGTCCTTGGTTTGCATAGCATGTGGAAACGCAATCGGTGACTGTGAGCAAAAAGGGCCCGTCGTTTGGCAAGTTTTTGTTTACTGCGGCGCATTCGGGCGATCACAAGATTTGTCTGTCGACAAACACTTCGGGGTGGTTCAACACATCCAAAGTGGTATGTATTGTTGTCCGCTCTTTACAGGTGATCCGCTCATTGCTCATTGATTGATGTTTGCGTTACAGCGCCTTCACCTTGACATCATCATTGGTGACGCCGCAGGCACCGAAGTCGACCCAAGCGAGCGCATTTCTGGTGTGTTCTGTTTCTACTTCTGTGCTGGCACCAGTGTGCCGCTGCATCCCCATTTATCACTCATATCTTGATCGTTGCGGTTACAGATATTCAATTTCGCATCCGCGACTTGATCCACCGTGCCGTCGACATTCGCCGCGAGCAGCAGTATCAGCGCGAGCAAGAGCGCGAGTTCCGTGAGTTTACTGACTTGGTCAACCGGCGTGTTGTTTTGTGGTCCATTGTGGTATGTTACCCTTTCCGTGTATACACTACGCGGGCTTCTGCGTCTGGAAACTGACACTTGTGGGTATGTGTAGCAAATGATTGTCCTTGGGTTAGCGTGCGCTTGGCAGTTGAGGCATTTGCGGTCCTTTTTCATGGCCAAGAAGTTGGTTTGAAATGCAACCGGATTGGGGCCAAGAGTCAGTGCTCGCTCATTGTGTTTTGCTATTCATTGAGATCATACAAATAGTCGCTACCTTTACAAACATTTTGTCTCCGCACACGTCCTCAAAGCAAGAAGGGGTACAAAGGGATACGGCGAGGTAGATCACAATAAGAAGCGATGAATTGAACATAATCTCTTTTCAGCTCTTCCAGTCGGTTGCTGCAATTCATGATCCATAGTATCACATATGGACGTGCGGTTTGTCTGCAACTTGAAGGACGCGTCAATTCGCGTCAATGGCTGCGAACGGATTGAGAACCAACCAACCAACATACCAACCGATGAACGATCCAGGTCACAATGGAAGGAAGATCTCTAAGGCGCCCCAAAAACAATTTTCTTTCGTCGATGGAGCGGGCGGCGAACCTATAAAGCGTGACCAGACTCCCATCTCCTCTTCCCCCAATTCAGCTCCAGCATCCCAGCAACACACCTTGCCTGTCCCCAGTCTGAGTCCACTTCAAAGCAACGTTTATCTCAATTGCAATCACCAATCATGGGTCGCCAACAAGTCCAACCCGCTCTCCGCCAAGCTGTCCAGCAGCAATCGGCCAATCCCAAGCTTCAGCAGCAGCAGCAGCAGCAGCCCAAGCAGCAGTCTCGTCCCACGACCGCTTCCATCCCCGTTTCCAACAATGCCATGAAGCACCAGCAGCAACAACAGCAGAAGGCTGTCTCGCGTCCTCAATCGGCTGCTTACCAGGCGCCAGTCAAGCAACAGGCCAAGACCAACCAGGTCAACCCCAAGCAACAGCAGTCGCAGTCGCAGTCGCACCAGCAGTTCAAGTCGAATGCTCAGGTGTACCGCCCGACCCCAGTCAAGGAGCACCCCGACGATGCCTTCCTCTCTGGCGCTTGGTTGTTTGACCAATCGCGTGTGCCTCAATGGATGTCGACTCAGCTTCCCACTCAGCAGCAGCAAGTTGCCGCGTCCAAGTCAACTCTGAAGCAGCAGCAGCAGCAGTCTGTCTCGCGTCCCACGTCCTCCACGTCGTCGGCTCAACAGAGCAAGCAACAGTCGCAGCAGCACTCGAGTAAGAACAACAATGCTCAAGTGTACCGCCCGACCCCCGTCAAGGAGCACGTTGACGATGCATTCCACTCGGGTGCTTGGTTGTTTGACGAGTCTCGTGTCCCACAATGGATGGCGACACACCTTCCCAAGCAGCAGCAGCACTCGAACGCTGCCCCCAAGGCGGCTCAGCGCCCTGCCTCATCATCTCAGCAGCAAAAGCAGCAGCAACAGCCCGTGATGCAACAACAGCAGCGCCAGCAGCAGCCAGTGCAGATGCGCCCTCAGCAACAACAACGCCAGTTGCCAACCATGCAGCACGGTGACGATACCTTCTTGTAGAACGGATGGACCCAGGCTTCGCGTCAACCCCTGTGGACCAACAACAGCAACATCAACTCGGCCATGCAGTCGATGAGCAAGCAGCCAACGACCATGAATGCGACTCTCCCTCAGTCTCCCCCTGCCAAGCAGGCCCAGCACCAGCAGCAGTCGCAGCAGGGCCAGAAGCGCCCTCAGTCACCTGCTCGTCGTTGATTCCCTGATTCCTTCTGTGTTCTTTGTCCACACTGTTCTGATTTGTGAGTGTTGCTCATTATGTTGCGTGTGATTGATACCCCCACTCACATGTTCCTCATCCTTTTGCTTTTACGCATTCCGTAAGCTGAATGTAATACTTTTTTCTCGCCATCGCGTCCACAAGTAGGAGAAGTAAAGTCGCAGATGGGTTCTTTCCCGGTCCTAGCCGATGAGGCGTCCAAACTGAGGAATCTTCAATGCCGCCCAAAGGCGCAAGCAATAGATAAATACCTACTTCAACATGACAGTCCCATGCAAGCTCCCCGACTCGTTCGTATCTTCACAATACTCCTGGTGATCAAGTGAGACAAGTCATCTTCGATGAATGACTCCTTCTACGGCCTGAAATGAGGGAACAGACCCGGCAAGTGGTTGTCTGCACAATGCACCAAATGGTAATAGTGGCAGCCCCGCGGCACTTGTGCCTGCTCCGGGAGGCCACTATCATGATGAAACCACCGGTCGCAGATCGCAGGGCACATTCCTGATGTCACCATGCAATTTGGAACAGCAGCAAACAGGAACGACGTCATCGGAAAACGATGAGCCCATGTAAATTTATCGATCCAAAACAATGCATGCCATCATCATGAGCCAAGTGGACATGACCATCCCCTTGCAAGCGATTGTACAGATAGGTAGACATAAAGCCGCTACGCACCCGCCCCCGCCCTTCTAAGTAGGCCCGTCAACCAGTCGTCCAATTGTCCATGTAACTACTTGCTCAATCATCAACCATCATGACGACTTCAACAACATCCGCAAAGCATTACCCTCCGCACGAACCTACGGTGCCGCCAGCGGCCTCGGTGGCCGGCATCAAGATTGCGCCAGTGCTGTCGATCCCGCTGCAGCGCCGCCTTCAAACGCTGGGCACGCTGCTGTGGCTGCTACTACTGCCCACCAGCATTGTCCTGACGCTTGTGCTCCTGTACTTGCCCTCAACGCGCATTGCCATGGTCGCATACATTATTTGGGTGCTGTATTGGGACACTGCACCGGAAACGGGCGGGCGCAAGTGGGGCTGGGTCCGCAACTGGGTCATGTGGAAGTGGATGGCAGCCTACTTCCCGATTGAGATTCGCAAGGAGGGCGAGCTGGATCCGAGCCGCAACTATCTTATGGGTATGCACATAATGAATTCATGTCGGTTGTCATTGAGACCGGTGCTTGGGCAAACTCACTCTACTCGCTTGTTCGATGCCAACATGACGTTACGGCAGGTTACCACGTGTGTACATTCCTTCCATCTGTCGCTTGACATCCTTTCAACAGTTTCCTCATTAAATCTTTCACATGTTCCGCATTTTATGATCCATAGCCTCACGGCGTCGTCTCAATCGGAGCGTGGATCAACATTGGCACCGAAGCCACTGGCTTCTCGTCCATCTTTCCCGGTATCAACTTGCGCCTGCTGACGCTCGTGTCCAACTTCAACATTTTCCTGTTCCGCGACATTATCTTGTGGCTGGGCGTTGCGGGCGTATCCCGGCGCTCCATTGAAAACATCTTTGCGCACGGTCCCGGCCACTCTGCGGCCATTGTGGTTGGTGGCGCGCAAGAATGCCTTTATGCAAAACCGGGGACGATGGACTTGGTGCTCAAGAAGCGCCTCGGGTTCATCAAGGTGGCCGTGCTCAACAAGGCATTGCTGGTGCCCATCATGTCGTTTGGAGAGAACGAGGCGTTTGATTTGATTGTGACGCACCCAGGCTCGTTTGGATGGAAGGTGCAGCAGTGGTGCAAGAGTGTGTGGGGGTGGACCATGCCTGCGTTTAACGCTCGAGGAGGTATGCATATTTACCCATTTTTTTGGTTTGACTGCGGCCGGGGCACTCTGGACTGACCAAGGGCGTTACCTTTACAGTCTTCAACTATTCCGTCGGCCTGCTTCCGCACCGCCAACGGATCGTGACCGTGTTCAACAAGCCCGTCGACCCAGAAGAGGTTGTGGGCCGCAAGTTTGATCCCAAGGAGCTGAGCAGCGACGAGCTGCAAGCAATTGTGCAGCAGGTGCATGCGGCATACGTGAAGCGGTTGACGGATTGCTGGGACAAGTACAAGGACGAGCTGTGTCCGAATCGCGTCAAGGAGCTCGATATGGTCGAGTGATTCTCCCGACGACGTGTTAATACTGTTTGTGGTGTGTGTGATGGCAGTTTTTTTGTGTTGCTTGTTATGAGCGCCTGCTTTCTCTGTATTCATACTAGATGATTCTTTTTACCTAGGCCTGACTGCTGCTATGTACTCTGTTGAAACGATACAAATCGTAAATATACAATCAACGGTGATAGGGCAGCTTGACACGAAACACGAAACACGGTGAAACGCAGCTTGACGGTGGGTTTCGCGAAATGAGAGATGAGTTGCGACGCTTTCGTACACTGCAGCTCTGTTGAGAAACGGACGAGAAGACGAGAACGGATTGCGGTTCCTTTTTTTTTCAAGTCTCTCCTCTCTCCTCTCGAGCATCCATATGATACGCACATCGTCCCATGGAATGCCCTGACTGACTGACTCGGACGTTCTCTCAGCCCTGCCCTGCCCTCGTATCGATATCCCATCTCCTACGCCGTCCTCGCCCCGTCATTAACCATCATGTCCAGCCCAACTCCGGACTGCATCGTCGTCTACGAAATGGCCCCGCCGCTGGCCGCCGCCCTCGTCGGCCCGGCCAACTGCTGTTCCAATTCTTTCCACGTCACCTGTAACGAAAAGGGCCGGGTCAGCGCGCTGCGCCTCGGGGGCCTCGCCATCAACCGCGACCTCCCCGCAACCGTCGGCCAGCTCACCGACCTCACCTTCCTCAACATGTCGTCAACCGCACTCAAGGGCTCCATCCCAAGGGAACTCGCCTCGCTCAAGACCCTCACAACGCTCGACCTCAGCAACAACCCTGACTTGGCCGGCGCCTTGCCCCCCAACATGCGCGAACCCCCGCTCCAAACCCTGCACCTGCAAGGCACCAGCATCGGCGGCAAGCTGCCCGAGCTTCCCCTCCAGCTCGACTCGTGCTTGCTCGGGAGAACCAACCAGTTTGAATGTTATGACTTTAGCCATTCGCTGCTCACAAAGTGTGTGTTCGAGGACGGCCTCAAGCTCACGCAACCCGTGTGCAACGACCGCGGCACAGGTGTTGGCGGCGCCGTCAATAAGCCCGCTACCGAAACTGAAACCGGCCTGCCACGGCCAACCAACGATGTGCCACAGGCCAATCGGTCCTTCTTGTCCGTGTTCTTCCCACTGGTCGCCATTGGCGGCATGGTCATTCTCTTCACCTTGTGGCTCGCACGCCGGCGGCGTATCAAGTACACCAAGCTGCGCCAAGGATACCACCCGCACCCGGCCGTGGCCTTGGAGGAATTGCATCAGCAGCAGCACTTGAATGCCAAATTCAAGCCCATCAAGCTCCAGGTCGACCTTTCTGGCTGCCTGCTGTACTCGCTGCAAGTCGAGGCCAACCCAAACGCCACGGGCATGTCGCACTCCATCACCACGGGCCCGCGCTCGGAAACATTTGTGTCGCCGTCGCTTATCGTCGAATACTGGCGCGAGCTGCACGCAGCCGTGTCACAATCCGTGTCTCGGTGGATCTCGACGCACCTTGGGGCCACGCACGACGACCAAGTAGCCGCGGCCGCACACTTGTGGCAGCTGGCCACGAGCAACGCAGCGTCGGTCCCGCCATCGGTCGAATCGCAGCCCGCCCTGGTTGCCTCGGCCGCACTCACACACTTGATTGGCGCCACCATGGTCACGTTCCTTGACCACATGTTTTCGTCGCAGTTGTACTCTGTGCTGTCACTGGATCCGGCAGATACAACGCCCGCAGCATTGCACGCCGAGCTGTGCGCAAGTGTCATGCGCGCGAGCGTCACGTCGGGCGACTCGGCCTTTGCGCAATACTTGGACGATAAGCTCGAGCTGGCCAATGCGCAGCTCAATGCAAGGACCGACGGGCTCGACCTTAACGTGCAACCGCTGTTGCAGCAGGCGCTCGAGCGCATTGTTAACATCAAGTTGCACAAGCCATCGGCTGCGCTCGTGGTGGTGCAGCCCAACGCCGAGCTGGTCGAAGACGTGATGAACGCTGATGTGTCGACGTACTTGATGGCCGGCGGAGCTCCTGGCGAGGCTGCGGCACAGGTTGGTGCGGGCAGGTTGAGGCCCCGCGTTGCTGCGTGTGTGTTCCCCGGTGTCATTGATGGCAGTACCAATGCCGTGTTGGAGCGGGCGAGGGTTTGGGTCATGGAGCAAGAGGTGGTTTAAGCGTCAACAGCCATTCTCGCTTTGCGTTTTTTCTTGTTGTTCTTCGTACATAGCTCTTTCCTCTGCCGTCTTTTGCTCGCCCTCGCTCTGGCCATTTGTACACCCATTCTTTGTGTGCGTTTGTCGAGTCCATGTTGTTTGCGTTTCTCGGATACATCCCACCCTCATTGTGTGCTTACCTGTTTTCTTTTGTCATTTCTCTGACGTTTCCTCACCCACCATTACTTGAGCAGTTGTGAACCTTTGTACACACCCATTTCTTGGCTTTGATATTCTCATCCTCATTCCCTAGCTCTTTACCCTCGCCTTTGGTCGTTTTTCGGTTGCCGTTGCCGTCGAGTTTTGACTGCTGCAGGCTGCCTCTGTCTGTTCCGAGCCCTTTGGCTTCATTCCACCGACACCTTGTGGCTAAACTGTCTATTCCTAACGCATGAATACAATTCTTTTCTTGTTTGGCCCGACTCGTGTCGTCGTCCACCATGGCATACCGCGACACTCAATCGGCGGGTCGGCAATCGTGCATCAGCCCGTCACAGTCATGACGTCGCACGTAGTACTGATAAAAATTACTTTGGCACACTCACTGCCATGCCAGCTTCCTCACGGGCAGCAATACACAATGAACTTGGACACGGACTTCCGCTTCAACCTCACGTCCCTCGCGGGCGCCTTCTCCACCGACGACGACCACCCGACAGGCTCGTCGCTCGCGCAGGAAGACGTCGAATCGGACGTGCTTGCCGCCTACAAGCGAGCCCTGATCCAATCTGCCGTGCGCTCCCGGCATCCTTCCTCCTCCTCTCCGACGTCCTCGACTCCACCCAATGACGCCGATCCCGCCACCGCCACCGGCGCCAACGAGCCCGCGCCGCACCCGCTGACGCTTCGCCGCGATCGCCACTCCTCCTACCTGACCCGCGCCACCACCTCGCTGTCCTCATCCATGACTGCCCTGTCTGCCTCACGGCCCTGGATCGTGTACTGGCTGCTGCACGCGACTGACCTGCTTTCGCGCGGTGACCCGCTGCCCGAACCCTTGCGGCTGCGCGCCGCAACCACGGTGCTGCGGTTCCAGCATCCGTCGGGCGGGTTTGGCGGCGGCGTTGGCCAGCGCCCGCACTTGGCCGCAACCTATGCCGCTGTGCATGCGTTGGGGCTGACGCGGGACACACATGTGTGGGAGCGCGTGGATCGCGCGGGCATGTATCGGTTTTTGATGCGGTGCAAGCAGCCCGATGGGTCGTTTGTGGTGTGTGAGGGTGGCGAGGTGGATTTGCGGTATGGATTCTACATTTTGGCCTTGTGACGGGATGCCAGCCAATCGTTTTCTAACCCATGGGAGACACTTGCATGTGGATCCAGAGGCACGTATTGCGCGCTGACCGTGGCAAGGTTGCTCAACATTGTCACGCCCGAACTCACAGACAAGTGCATTGATTTCATTGCTCGGTACGTCCGCAAACTTGCACACACGCACATTTAGCCGTTTTCCCTTCTCACACTCAAACTCTGCAACGTTCCCATCCCTGACAGATGCCAATCGCATGACGGTGGCCTGGCCGCCATTCCGCACTCGGAAGCTCACGGCGGCTACACGTTTTGTGGCCTTGCCGCCGCACTCGTCTTGGGCCAAGCGCACATGCTCGACCTCGACGCACTGCTGGGCTGGTGCATTCGCAGGCAAATGCCGCTCGAGGGCGGATTCCAGGGCCGCCCAAACAAGCTCGTCGACGGATGCTATTCGTGGTGGGTCGGCGGGGTGTTTGAGCTGTTGGACGCGGCGTTTACCTTGCGTGATGGGCGTCAAGGTAGCAGCAAGCAGGAACGAGACGCCGAGGCGAGCTTGCGGCCCAGTATGGCATGGAACAGGCAGGCGCTGCAAGAGTACATTTTGCTTGCGTGCCAGTCGGATCGCGGTGGGCTCATTGACAAGCCTGGCAAGTATCCCGATCCGTATCATACGTGCTATGTGTTGAGCGGGTTGGCTGCCGCGCAATATGCGTACGATGTGGTTGCGGATGACCAGGGGCTTGGCGTCAGGTTTGTGTCGCGAGAGGGCGAGGTGTGTGTGGTTGGGCCCGTGGACAACTTGTTGCATCCAGTGGACCCGATTCACAATGTGCGGCCGGATGTGGTGGAAGAGATGGGCGGGTTTTTCAGAGAGCGGCCACTGGATCTGGAGACGCTCAAGGGCGAGTGAGAATTTGGCGGCTGCGTGTACGCACGGAGTATAGTTCCTTCTCGTGTATACAGTTCTGGCCTCTTTCCCGTGAAATGGACAGGCTTTGTCTATCTCTTACACGCGCGGACGTGAGAAATCCCACTACACGTCGACAATTATCACCTTTTGTCCACCTTGAGCCGTCTACATTCACATTCCGTAATTGACAACACTTTCGAGGCAAGTGACACATGTGTGGCTGTCTCCCGGGCAAACTGGCGACAGTGATGATTGGGTATTTCCATCACCTTAGTCGGCTCTGAAAATATTTTCTGGTTCACATTGACTCTAACGGAACTGATTAAGACAATCAAGAAGGGTCCCCTCCCCCCCTAAGCTAACGGCAACTTGGTCACGTCATACTCCTTCATCTTGACGCTCATGACCGTCTTGCGGTTGGCATACAGGACCTTGTACGCATTGCGAATGGTGGGCTCACCCATCTTGACGTACTTTGCAATCTCGGCCAACGTCTTTGGGTGGCCAATCAAGTGCGACACAAACCAGAGGGCGGCGCCAATGATGGTGCTGGGAACGCGCGACGCAAGCTGCTCAAAGTTCGTGGCCTCCTGACAGAGATGCGTCACCATGGACGCGGCAACGGCGGGTAGGTCGAGCCCGGATGAGGCACGTACACCTTCGTCAATGGTGGTTTGCTTGCTCAAGGGTTGGCCCAAGCTCGCCAGCTTGGGCTGAACCTTGCAAAATAGCTTGCTGAATGATCCTCTGGACATGACAAAGGATGCAAGCATCAATCGTTAGCTAATAAGTCCGTTCGTATAGAAAAAAAAAACCTCGCAGCGTGTACTTTTTGGCTTTGACCCTGTCCGCCATCTCTTGCATGGAAAAGTTGATTCCCGATGCACGGCACCCAAACAGCAAGGCCACGGCACAGTACAGCTTGATGTTCTTGTTGATGGCAAACCCAGCCTCGGCCATCTTGTACAAGCAAAACTTGCCCGTGTCCACCTCGTTGCGCTGCAAATTGAGCTGGTCGCCCAAGGTCACAATTTGCCGGTACCCGTCCGTCAACACCTTGTTGTGGCGAATCGTTGACGTCTTTGCGTGCGTCCGGGACAAGTCCTTTGACCCGCCAATGGTACCCCTCCCATCGCCAATGGTGGTTTCCATGTTCATCTTGCCCATGAGCTTGTTTTCAGCTGCACCCACACGCGACGGGTCATCGGACCCATCGTCGGACGAGAATGTGCGCCATTCGGACCGCGTGTCAATGATGCGGTCCTTGAAGACGGTGCCGCATGTGGCACAAATCAAGTCGCCCTGCTTGAAGTCTTCAATGATGTTGGGCACGGGGTCCTAGCAGTAAGAGCACATGAGGCGGACATTGAGGTCCACTTGCTGCGCCTCCGAGATGGCACGGTACTTGTCCGAGTCGGAATCCTTTGGGTTGAGGCTGGCATAGATTTCCTGATTGGGCAACGAGTGGACAGAGTGCACAGCCAACGAGGGCTGGCCTGGTTGCTGGTGCGGGTGCAAGGTGCCGTGGGTCGACATGATAGTGTATAGAATCAAGGGTCTCAACGTGAACCGGGCAGATACACTTGGCGGCGCCGGCCAGGTGATATTTATGTATTCCGCTAAGCAAGTTTTTACGACGTTTATGAATCCATAGCTTGTGTATAGTCGTCCAAAGGCTGTCCAACTGTCCTGTCGACAGTTCCCGCCAAGTCATTTCTCTTCTCAGTGTGGTCCAAATCGTTCATGTTGGACACACCTGGCAGTCACGCCTTTCATGTCCAAAACAAATGTCCAAAGTGAGATTTACTTTACATTGGCGAAAGAGCAAATTAGGAATGAAACCACACAAGAATTCTATGTACTTGTACAACAACACTCAGGTGAACACGATACTCTCCCTGGGCCGAGAAAACACCCCTTTGAACTCGTCTTCCACCCCACTTGTCTTCCCGGCAACCCCCATGACTTCGCTCGCCTCGACGCCTCGATCCGCCGCCCATTGCGCCAGGGCCACATGCCCCCTCGCCCTGGCCGTCTTCATCAACCACTTCAAATTGTGCAACACGTCGCCATTCCACGCAATTGTCCTCGTCCACTTGCGATCCTCCTCCTCATCCCCACCCACCCCACCCGGCGCACCACCCGTTGCAAGTGCAATGGTTGCATAATTGCTCGCAACAAGATACATGACGGCCGGCAAATGCATGTCGCGGTCGAGCGCGTCCGAGTCAAAGTACAACACGCGGCGTACCGCATCATATACGAGCCAGTGCGCGGCACTCAGTGGGGTCACGCCGTCCACCGTGAGCAGCGCCGCGAGTTCCGGGTCTTTGGCGCAGTCGCTCGTGATGACATGTGCCAACGACCGTGCACACAAGCCCTCGGACGCCGTGGGCGACGGAATGTGGTGCGAGAACACGTCCAAGACACGCGTCAGGGCTTGCATGCGGATCTCTGGGTCGGTCAACAGCCGGTCTTGCGCGAGATCGAGCTGTGCGGGTGTGGCGAGCAGCGTGGAGCATGAGGCGCAGTGAATGTCCGATGCACTGGATGCGCTTGCGGGCGGAAACTGAATGTCGACAATTGGATCGCCATACTCGTCCTCAAGTCCATCGTCAACAACCTCCACGTCCTGTGGCGAAACGGGCACCGACGATGGCACGCCCACCCCGCCGCAGTGCACACACGCCACGGCGCGCGCGAAATCGGGCACCTGGCCCGCACACATGGGGCAATTACACGCAAACCCACGACGGACGAGCTGCATGCGGCGCGAATGCGTGGGCAAGCACGAGTTTTCCTGGTACGCAATGGCAATGGGCTCGCCCGCTTGAATCGGGCGCAATGCCGTAAACAGCAGGTGCGTGTGCTCAGGAATGTCGGCATCCTCGTCATCGGATGCGGGCGGGGTGTACCGCTTGGGGCCCGTGAGGCGCGGGAAGAAGCACACTTGCGCGTTGGGCACGCACGAGTGGTCGGGCATGGACGCAACCAGGCCCAAGGCACAGTGATCCTCTTCTTTCTCGTCGTCCGCATCGTCGGATTGGCGGCGCGACGAGGCGGCTAGCGGGTGCGCCTCGGGAAGCTCCTCGGCGTGCACGTTGGTTTCAATCATGTACAACAACTGCAAGAGCGAGTCCTGGGTTGGGAATGGGCCGACCATTTTCACGGCACGGCGGGACAGCCGCTTCTTGACCTTTTCGCGGAACACTTTGATGCCTGCGGCATAGTCGGCGAGGCGGTCGGCGTTGATTTTTGCGGCCAGGTCGCTCGTCATGCCATCGGTCGAGAGCGAGCGTGTGGCGAGGTGGAGCAGGGTTGTGTTGGGCGAGTCGGGCGAGTAGACTTGGTTGGCAATGTATTCAAACAGCATCCGTTGGTAGTCATGTGCAATGAAGCATTCGTCCATGGGCACCGGTTGGAATTCTTGGGCAATGCCGTGGGCCGAGTCGAGGAGGGCAGGCTCGGAGAAGAGCACTTCGCCAGGCTACAACGAACGAGAGGCAACTTGAAAAGGTCAATGATTTGAGTGTGCAAAGTGCTGTCGAAAAGATGGTCTGCATACCGCAAAGTCTTTGGCTGCCACCAGCACCCTGTCGGAGCGACTCGGGTTGGGATGCGTTTGCAGCGCAACAAGATGGGCGTAGGGTGCCAGGTACTCTTCGAGCGAGTTGGGCACCTTGAGCGCCGCCTTGGATGTTGCCGCCGCCGCTATTGCCGAGGGTTGGCCTGTTTGATCCATTGCCTTTGGGTCGCTGTCCATGCTTGAAGTCGAAAGCGCAGCAAGTGAGCGTGGCCGCCGGCGATGGATGGCGCCGAGATGGGCTGGTGGCGACCGCGGATCGTCCGTGTCGGTTGGGTCCCACGACCTTGATCCGCCGAATGCGAAGGCAAAGGCAAACAGCTCGCGGTCCAGGTCGTCCGCAGCGTCCTGAGACTTGAGAGTGGACGGTCGGCGGTGGCCCGAGAGGGAATGCAAGGCGGCGGCAGACACGTGCGAGTGTCCTGAAGACGTTAACGTGGGTTGTTCCGGGCGAGTCATGATAATGTGTGCATCAAAAGCTCCTACGAGCAACAACGGGATGATACAAGATGGAGGGGGCGTTTCTGCCCTTTATGTAATAAACATTCATCTTTCTTGGCTCGCTGTCCACCAGTACCAGTGCCCACCGAATGCAGCTGCAGGGTGCATCATACGACTTGGTTTGCTTCTGATCCGGCTAGAGTCCGAGGATGCGGTTGGCGGCCGTGGCGGTGGCGTACGGGTCCACCTGCTGATATATCGTTGTATTATGTGGGCCCATCCGTACATGACGAATGACGTAACCGCTTCAAGGTGGCCTGGGCGCCGGCTCCAGTTCCAGGCCAAAGTCCAAAGAATCCAATCAAGTTCACTTCCCGCCTGGGGGATTCACTCTTGCTTCCCGCGACTCGGCCGACGGCCAACCTCTCTGTATGCTCCGACAAGAAGAATACACCACTGGAATACATACTATGGGTAACTTGTATGAAGGACCTCTTTGTGTAAATTCCATGGGGAACTTCTTGAGAAACAGCTTGCGAGCAAGGAGCGAGAACACCGATGGAGCTAGAAACGAAGAAGGACAGAAGTCATCAAAACCTCACCACCGTGAAAAGAACACCATTCACGACTTGAACAGCTACCTTCCTACCTTCCTATTGGGCAACTCCTACCTTGCCCGACTGGTCAAACAGCGGCCCAGCAGCGCGCTCAAGGAGCAGCACCATGGCCGCGTAAATGGCCGCGAATCCGACAATCTGCCACTGGAACCCGTTCTGCAAGGGCTTCAAGTCAAAGAACCACATGACATCCTCGACGCGAATGTTGGCCAGGGTAATCGTGAGCCCCAAAACGACTGCGAGACACGAAACAAATACGCGGTTCTTGAACAAGTTGGTCCGGTACGGCTCGCCTGCAGCAAAGCACACGGCCATGCACATGTACATGAAGCACGAGAGAAGGAACCTGTTTTGCATGCAATTGAACAGTGCGTGAATAATCGATTGGTACCGCGGCACACACGAAGACGTACGAAGACGTACACAGCGGTGCCTTCAAGGCAACTAACAATCTTGTTCTCTGGGTCCACTTCGGGATCAGTGTACCACGACTGCATGCGGACATAAAAGAAAATGAAGAATTGCATGCCGAGCTGCAGCATGATGGCAGCCACAATCACAAACATGATGGGCGCCGAGAGCAAGCGGTCGGCCGGGGGACGGCGAGCAAGCGTTTGCGACGCTTCCGAGCGGGCCACTGTTGACACGCACATACGCACCGGTGAGATTGGGTTGGGCATTGATTGGAAGTGGGGCATTGAAACGTACTCGCAAGGGCAAGAGGGAACACGAGAATCAAGTCAATGTACAAAAACTGGAAGTCGCCGAGATTGGCACTGATAGCATAAAGTAGGCACACACTCGAAAACTGGGCACATGAGTAAGCGGCCATAAACTATTCATACAGAATTGAATTGTTAGCGTCAACCGCAACCATCTCACGGCGGCTTGGTCAACGATCGGGGTACATACCTTGAAACAAGAATGCGTCGTGACCAATGCCGCCCGTCCCTCCTTGATCAGCGTCAGGACACATGAGATATCCCGCTCGGCCGACGTAAACGGCGCAGCAATACTGGCCTCAGCCTCGGACAAACTCAACCCGACATCCGCCGCACGCAACGCCGACACATCGTTAGCGCCGTCGCCGACAAACGCAACCCCTGTCCCATTGTAATGATCCCGCAACTTTTCCACCAACGAACGCTTCTGCTCAGGCGCCATGCGCGCAAAAACGACTCCGTGCGACAGAGCCACCGTCATGTCCTCAGGCGACGCGTGCTCGAGCAAATACTCCCAGGCCTCGCCCGTGACGGCAAGAACAATGGCATTGCCAGTGACGTGTGTCTTGGTCGCGAGTGCGTGCAGTCCGCCGTCAAGCGTGTCGGTTGCGTCATCGTGTGCCTCCCAAACCAAGCCCTTTTCCGACCGCATCACGCGCGGCACGTACACACGATCCAGTGGGTCCAAGATGCGGGCCTCGCGCCCGACACTCACGGCCGTGAGGATGTTGTCACCAGTGCACACGAGACAACGGATGGCGGCGTCGCGCAAGGTTTCGACGGCCACGCGCGACCCGGGCTTGAGTTGGTTTTCAAACACAACGAATCCGAGAAAGGCGAGTCCTTGCTCCATTTGCGCGCGCGGAATCGTGTCAATACCAGCATCCAGTTCGGCGGACTTGATGGGACGCGTGGCAACGGCAAGAACTCGAAGACCGCGGTGAGCAAAGTCGTTGACAAGTGCGTCGTAGTTGGCCGGAATCGTGGATTGGTCGCAGATTTCGGCCATGGACTCGGGAGCACCCTTTGCATACATGCGCATGCCTGCGTCGTCCTTGATACCCGTGACAATCACGGCCATGCGCCGCAACGCAGCGGCAAACTCGTACACCTTGACCACACTGATCTCTTGGATTTTGCCGGCAACCGCGGGAGACGAAACCTGCATCCCGTGCTGCACCGAATCGCGCACAGTCCACCTTGTCCATTCGAGCATCTTGACATCGAGCGGATCGCCAATCAGCCCGCTGCCCGTTTCGCCGCCCAACACCTTGACATCGTGACACACGGCCATGGCACGCACCATCTCGTCGCCCACCTGGTCCACTTGTGTCACAAACTCACCGTCGCGTGGTTGCACGCCCAGCACATCGAGCCCGTCCTCGGTCAATGTTCCCGTCTTGTCAAATACGACGCAGCGCACCTGGCCCGCCATGTTGATGTGGTTGGGCGAAATGCAAAAGATTTTGCGCGGGCGGAGCCTGCCGAGTGCGAACGAGATGCCCGCAGACAAGCACGCAGGCAGTGCGGGCGGAATGATGATGGTGAACACGTCCAGAGACCGAATGATGATGACCTTTGCTGACGACCCTTCCGAAATGTACATGTACAGCGTGTACACCATGCCCACCAATCCAAACAGGCCAAGCACGCCCAAGAACTTGAACGCATCGCGTGTCATTTCGGACCGGTGTGGGCGCGGGTGCAGCATGGACCGAATCAAGGTGCCCTTTGCCGTGTTGAATCCCGTGCGCACGACAAGACCCAAAGCCGTGTCCTTTGCCGTTGTCGCATCTTCTTGGTCGTCAGCTGGAATGTGCCCAAAGTGGCCACCACGCACACGAATGAGCTTGGTACCGGAAAACAAGACAAACCGTGACACACGATCGGGAAACGTTGGTTGAGTCAGGTCGAGATCACGCAGCACCAAAGCAGGGTTGGCGGTGGCCGTCTTTGCGACGGGAACGGATTCGCCCGTGAGCATGGATTCGTCGGCGACGGCGTCACCAGAGAGCAGCAGGACGTCGCAGGGAAGCTCTGGGGTCACGGCGTGGTTGATGGCGACAAGGTCACCGGGTACGAGTGATTCGGACGGCAATGTGATCCATTTATGTTCGCGGAGCACACGAACCGTGTACGCATGTTGGCCGAGCTCGCGCAGGCGATGGATGTTTTGCTTGGTTTGACGAAGGGTCATGATGGCCGAGATGACGGTGATGAGGAACACAGCCATGGCGTACCCTAGATGTCCCAAACAAGTTTGTGGCCATGAGTGAGCAAATGTCGAAAACACGACTGCGTCAAACGAAAGGGAGATCTTGGCGTACAATAGTAGTCGTTGACGGACCAAATGATGAGCGAAAACACTTGGAACACTGTAAAAGGGGAAATGACCTCAAACAAAATCAAGTGCAATGTCGACGGCTCTGCAATCACCACCGAGTTTTCGCCAAACGCTTGCTTGCGCTCGGCAATTGTGCCCTCGGACAATGCCCACATCGAATCCACACCAGCACTGCCACTCCTGGTCCATTTGCCGTCCTTCCACTCGCCCAGGATGGCAAACCGGTACTGTGCCGGGTTCCAAACAAAGCGCAGCGAGCGGTACTCGAACGATACAAGCATGGCCAGAACTGACGAAGACGATTGCTTTTCGTCGTTGGACGGCTCGGTACCAAACACATTGGCCGAGCTGCCGCGAAAGGTCTCGGCAGATACCTTGGCAATGTCCGCTTCACCCCACGAATTCACAATCCCGACCCACATTGATCCAGACTTTGGCACAATGGCCACACCACCTCCACTCGCCATCCCCGAAGATGCGATTTCGGCCGCTGTGACGGCCGAATCATCGATCTGGTTGACTTTGCGACCAAACATGCGGACCCACCTGTGCGGCAACCAGTAGCATACGAGCGCAAACAAGCCCGCCGTGACGACCGACAAAAACAAGTACATGGCATGTGCAGCCGACGAGACGTGGTATAGAGTGAAGGTGGCTTCGAGCTCGCCTGCCTCGAGCGGCATGAACTGCGCCCAGGGCTGCTTGCTTCCGCGACCATTGATGGTCGTCGGAGTCAGATCGCACATAGTGCGATTGATGCTGTCGCTGTTGGCGGCGGCATCTTGGGCCGAGCCCGAAGTGGCCGGTACCAGGTCGGGCGGGAGCGGGATTGTCGTGGAGGATGTCATCGGAAGGCGGTCGTCACGGTGGACGGCGTGAAGGCCCGCGGCGGTCGAGGCGGCGGGAGTGTTGCGTTGGGTGCGTGCCGAGGCAGGGTGGGCAATGTTGCAGTTGGATCAGGAGGATTGATCGCTCCGGCAGTTGTGAAGGCCTGATGAGCAGATCGACGTTAACGTTGGGAAGGGTGTTGGCTTACTACATATATATATGTACGGGACATTGTGCGACGAGGAAACGTGAGTGAGTGCGGATCCAGAGGCACCGGAATGCAAGCAATTCAAGTGGCACGCACACTCGTTCGCCACCGCACGGCGAAGACCGTGTCGTTGGAATCGAAGCGATGCAAACGAAACGATGAAAACGGAGCGCAAGGTCCAGAATGCGAAATTGCATGGGCCGTCAGCTGCAGCGCTAGCGTCAAACAGTCGAGCTTTGACGAATATTGAGCTGAGAAAATAAAGCGATGAGGGGACCATGCCTTGTGGAGCCATGTGGCCGTGTGGTCGTGCCAGTTCCCACCGTTGTCGACGGCCCCCCGATCTTCGACTTGATATCATATCATGTGTATGTCGGCACGCACATCTATCACAATAATTCAGGCTGGAGTTGGAGGGCCGGGTCAGGAGTAAATACAGACAATTTAGTACCCCTGGTAAATATGTATCGTTGTCGATTGGTTGACCTCTGATGCTTGTATTAATGCACAAGTTCCGTGCATCCGAAACAAGATCACGGCTGCATCGTTTTGGAAATGTGCATGCTTTTGGTGGCGTTAATTTTGGGTCAAGTCTCACAATATTTATTTATTTATCGTGTCCAAATTTGATCGCATGTTGCAACACAAGTCGTGCGTCGAGATATCCTGCCTTTGCAAAACGAACAGCAGTACCTCTGTGCGAGACCGACGGGCATACTGTAATGGAAACAGTGGGAGTTGGGAGCACCATGAATGCAGTAGCTCATTGAGCATATTGAGCATGGCTCCACATCACACGCCTGCCCCATTCACCATCAACCATATACATTGGATGTGTTCAAAGTTGTCTCACATGCGAAGATCAAACCTGCCGCCACGTCAGGGGACCGAATCCTCGCCCGCTCACACAAGCGCCATGGACCTTTACCCCTAGAAATCTCCAGAACTCTTCTTCCAAGGTCATGCAGCGTTCCTTGGCATTCGCTTTCCAGGCTGAGATGGACAACCAACGGCCGCAGCGGATCCTAATGAGTTTCCTAATGAGTTGGGTTTATAAGCCAAGCTTCCCTCGTGTAAACTAATGTGAACGTTCACCATTTTCACCACTTTTTCTTTCTCTGTTGCGCCTTCAAGTTGTTCTCACAGAGTCTCGACTCTTGACCGCCATTCCCGCGAGCACGACTTGTCCCCAGAACACGAAACTCCAACAATGGGCAAAGGATCAGACCATGGGTTCTTATCAGGTGCAAGCACTTGGATCCTCACCCTGATTGTCGTCCTTTGTGTCCTCATCATCGCTGCCGTCCTGTGCCTGCGGACATCTGTATGCACCCGACTTGGTCCTGGTCGCGCCAAGAACTCGGGTGATGTGGAACTTCCAGCTGCAGCTGCCACCGCCGCCTCGCAAAAGCCCACACGCCAAGGACCTTCCGTTGTTGCACAGGCCTGAGGCGGGCGACAATGCTCAGGCAACCAGACGGGTAAGTCACGTCATTCGTGGTAACAAAAAGGAGATGGTGAAGCCGCGGAGGAAATGCGGGACGATATGGTGATTGCTTCATATCCGGTTATAGATATCCGTTGTAGATTGGTACTTTTTACCGTCGTTGAACGACTCAAAGCTTGTTGTGGATGGGAACACCTCCCGAGTTCTCAAGTGGGCTTTGGACCACTCTATATTCTGCACATGGAGTCCAACCCATTTTTGAGCGAACTCACCAGTGCTCCTGGCAAAATTGAGTCGCACATGCGCATATGTCCATTCGACTATGACGAGTCTTGTCAGAGCGATAAACTTGGCGGGGTGTTTGATCCTGACATGCGTAGGCTTTGGAGGCTGTCAGCAGGTGGTCATTCTTGGAACTGTCTCCCGTCCCGTTGTCAGATCGAAGGATGGCGAGAGTTCCACAACCGCTCACATCCAAACGAGGCGTTTCTAGGGGCATACATGTATGTCTTTAGGCAACCCATCAGGAGTGGATTCTCGCTCAATTCTCAATTGCTTATCAATATATAGTGCCAGCCACCTATGTAAGTGCGATCACACCTGTCAGCCCGCTCGTATACTAAATGCTCGCCCTCATCTGTATCCTGGCGTGCTTCTTTGCTTGCGTCGTGACAGTTGCCTACAAAGTTGCCTTCCTCAAGTCGAACGTTACGAGTGCGGACGTGCATGCAGACGTGGAGCTTCAAGCAACAGAGACGGTGCCAAGCTATGATGCGGTATCGGCGGCAACGATCCATGCGCAGCAGATGCAGCAACAGCGTGCCCGCCAATTGCAACAGGCCCAAGTGAAGGAGCTACCGCCGTTGCCGCCGCCACCGACGTATCAGCGAGAGCGGGCGTTGGAGGATCGGGTGGGGGGTTGAGGCAGCCGAGGGTGACATAATTTTGAATGTGTAAAAATTCGTTTGTGTGCCAAAAGTGATCATGAAATGTCTTGAAGATCTCGGCCATGAAGTTCAAGAATGCATATCCACAACAACGCTCGACAAAGCAGAATCTGCACTGACAGCCTGCCGGGCCCGCCCCGCCCGAGCCCGAGCCCGAGCCTGTCCTTCTATCGAC
Organism: Catenaria anguillulae PL171; assembly: GCA_002102555.1. Classification (NCBI taxonomy): domain Eukaryota; kingdom Fungi; phylum Blastocladiomycota; class Blastocladiomycetes; order Blastocladiales; family Catenariaceae; genus Catenaria; species Catenaria anguillulae. Next base: position 147,209 of record MCFL01000049.1, on the reverse strand, counting down.
CAAACGGCCGAAGGACAGCGAGCGTGCGTCCACCCAGACCACAACTACTCAACCGCTTGCAATGATGGCATCGCTCATCGGAATCAGGCAAGTACAGCAGAGGATGCCGTCGGTCATGCCCTGGCCATGGTCCTTGGATATCTGTGGCCGCGAGCTTGGGTTGTGAGTCTCGCTTGTGACCAGGTGGTTGTTCTTGGAATTGTCTCACATGGTCAGATCGAAGGTTGAACAGGCTTCCCAACACTCACGAGCGAAGGATTGAATGCTCAATTGTCTGACAATCCGCTGGGATTGTCAATCCACTTCTCTTCAACATCTCAAGAACCGTACCCAACTGAAAACCAACTTCGCTCGACATGTGGGACAAGGCCACCATCGCGATTCTGGCGTGCGCCGGCGTTTGCGTCTTGATAGTCATGTATATTGCCTACCTCAACTCTGCTGCCTTCAACGACCTCCGCCCGGGTTGGGCCCGCAAGGAAAATGTCAAGGGTGCGACTGGCGTGGACGTGCATGCAGACGTGGAGCTTCGAGCAGCAGCAACGGTGCCGAGCTACGGTGCAGCGTCCGCGGCAACCATTCATCAACAGCAACGCCGACAGGAACGGGGGGACGTGGAGGGGCTGGCGCCGCCGCCGCCGACGTATCAGAGGGCATTGGAGGATCGGGTGGCGGGTTCAAGTTGAGGTCGACATAAGTATGCATGCCAGTGGGGTATGCCCACCATAGGGTGAGTGATAGTGAGTAATGTGTGCGTCAATGGATCATATGCATGAACTATAAATAATGAGTTGAAGATAAATAAGTAACAGCCATGTTCAAGAAACGCACTACAACACACTCGGCAAAGCAGAATCTGCGCCGGCAGCAGCTCGACGATTCCACCCCGCCCGGGCCCGAGCCCGAGCCCGAGCCCGCGCCACAGACCACGGCCCAGCCAGCAACCGAGCAAATCGCAACAGCTCAGCAACCCGGCGGCAGAGCTATGGACGACCTTTGTATGCGTGCCGAGTCTCTTGGCCTCGATCCAGATCCAGCGGACCATGCCGTCTCCTCGCCTGCCCACGATCACAACCATGCACAGCATGCGTCAGTGTATGCTACTCATGATGCCGAACCGGCCCCGCTTGCCTTGTCAGCTGAACCTGCCTTGCCGCCATCCCGCAACAGCGCCGCACCGGAAGCGGCGATGCATCCCACGAGCACCAACGTGTCGCCAGCCTTCCTGTCTTACTTTTCCCACCTTAGCTCAAGCTCGTCGTCATCGTCCACCAGCGACAACCCCAACTCGCGCTTCACGGTCATCGACACACCCACCAAAGGTCGCGCCATCGTCTCTCAAACCTTCCACTCACCAGGCTCGCTCCTGTGGACCGAATCGCCGGCGTGCGCCCTCCCAACGACCGAGTTCACCGACACAGCCTGTACCCGGTGCTTGGCCACCCCGAAACGTGTCATGCGGTGCCGGCCCTGTGCAAGTGCAAGCTACTGCGGAATCGAGTGCCAGCGTGCAGATTGGCCAGAGCACAAGCTCGAATGTGCGCATCTCAGGGCGGCCAAGGACGCAAAACATGAGTATCCGCCCGTCATTCGTATGTTTGCCCGGCTGCTCAAAATGATGGAAGCTGGGGTGGTTGTGCAGGCGGGCGAGGAAAAGGTGCCCGTGTGGGAGTTGGTGGAGCAGCTGCAAGGATGTACGTTGTTGTCCTCGTTCGTCATTCATGCGTGTGCCCCATTAATCGCTGACTGACGATCGCTACTGGATTTTTGAACACATCTAGTGGATTTGGACATGGAAGAAGCTCAGCAAATGGGACAAGGTGTCATGATGGCGCGCAATCTCGTCTCCAACGGCCAGTTTATGCCGCCTGTACTCGCCATGAAGTTTCTCGGCCAGGTACGCCAACGTTACCATATCTTGTAGATGATTTATTTCATGTATTCCCTGTTGACATTCCTGTGGCGATTTCGCAGCTCAACAACAACGGCATCACCATCCTGCCACACTCGACCTCGATTGATCCCGTGGGCTTGGGCCTGTACCCACTCACCTCCCTGATCAACCACTCATGCACGCCCAACGCCGTTGCGTTTTTCCACCCGTCCCACCCGCGCCAGCTGCACCTGCGTTGCCTGCAACCCATCTCGCCCGGCAACGAAATCACCATCAACTACGTGGACGTGTGCCAGCCCGAGCCGGCGCGCCGCGCAGATCTTGCAAAGTACCATTTCACGTGCACGTGCGCCCTGTGTGAGCGCGAGCGCACCGCGGCCGATCGGATGGCCGTCAAGGGCAAGAACAAGCCCAAAGTCACATCGGTCCCAGAAGCCATGTCGCTGGGCGAGTACACGCGCGCCATGCGGTATGGCAGCGTGGATTCGCGGCTGTTGCAGGCGACACGCAGGGCATTGATTGATCAGCTGCTCAACAGCTCAGTGCCGGCGGGCAAGGAGCCTGATTACGCGAGCATCGTGCGGATCGCTGCAGATCTCGTGGATTGCTATGCAGAGCACATTGGCCGCGAGCATCCGACCACGCTGGTCCACGAGATGCAGGTGCTCAAGACCAAGGCGTACTTGTTGCAGGGCGATGCCGCGCCCAAGGTGACATTGGAGCAGGTCAGGCAGGATTTGGAGCGGGCGAGGCGCGTAAGGAGCGAGTGGGAAGTGTGGTATACGAGGATGAAGGTGTGGTTTACGTCAGAAGAGATGCGCAAGGTATTTGCGGAGGCTGAGGAGGCGAGGGCCGGAGTGGAGGCGTACGTCAAGGCAATTGAAGGACTGCTGCGCCAGCCCATGATGCGTCGGTGAAGGAGAAGGAATAGTTGCGGACGCGTGATGCCGTTTGATTTTTTCTTATTGGATCCCGAAATGTGTTATCAGAACGGATACCCTTGTGGACGAGGTTACTGATCAAAGGTTCTCCGTCAGCTGGTTGTGTATATACACAAGCAAATATGTCTTTTGTGTACGTGGATGATTGATGTAAGTAAATGTGATTGCCAAGACAGAGCCGATGACTGATCGGAGCACCACGTCAGAAACGCGATAGTGGCGGATTGGCGAGGCGCATACTGATACTCGGTATGCACAATACATCGCGCCGAATGTAACACGCTCGACCTACAGCAATCGTAAAGAACCCAACCTTCATGTCATCCTCATCCTCCACGCCGTCCGCCACAGGCACGGCCCCGCCAACGTCGGCGCCGCTGCTGGCCGCCCCGCTCAAATCCACGTCCGAAGTACACTGGGAGCGGCCGCTTTCTTCCTATATTTCCAGTGCGTACGGCGACGACCCGTCCAAGTACGCGCGCGAAATCGCCGCCATGCACAAGCTGCGTCAGGACATGCGCGGTGCCGGGTCGACGGCCGATGCCACAGGCCGCGACGTGTTGCTCAAGTACTATGGGCAGCTTGAGCTGTTTGAGCTGCACTTTCCCGTCGATGAGGGCACGGTCGAAATTCCGTTTGAGTGGTATGCACTTTGTCATTTCGCTTTCTGATCAAACTCCTCTTGACGATTTCTGACCCCCCATCAACCATTGTCAAGGTTTGACGCCTTCACGCAAGAGCCAACTACGCAATCGTCGCTCGCCTTTGAAAAAGCCTGTGTCATCTACAATCTCGCCTCGACCCTCTCTCGCCTCGCCGCCTCGTCCCCGCGTGACATCAAGCGCGCCTACCACCACTTGCAAGTCGCTGCCGGTCTCTTCAAGTTCATCAACGACAACTTCTTGCACGCCCCCTCGCGCGACCTGTCGCGTGAATCCATCAAGTTCCTCTCTGACCTCATGCACGCCCAAGCACAAGAGATCCTGCTCGAAAAGACGCTCGCCGACAAGCACGGTAAAGTAACCAAGATGGCGGCCAAAATTGCCGCGGGTCTCGCTCACTTGTACGCCCAAGTGAGCGCCCAGTGCCAGTCCGGGACCAACCTGGGCATGTACATGGACTCTGGCGAGCGCGTGATTGCCCTGACGTGTGCCGTGAAAGCCAAACTATACCTGGCGCATGCAGCCATGCATCGCGCCACGCTGGCCGAGGCAGAGGCACAGTATGGCGAAGTGGTTGCACGCCTTGCGGCCGCCATGGCTGACGCAAAGGACGCCGAGCGATGGGCAAAGCAGCTTGCGGGCAACTCGGCCGTCGTAGCACAGGCTGCTGCCAGCGGCACGTTTGCGGCTGAAGGCGCCGTCCAGTTGCATGAGATGGCCAAGGCCGCCGTGGCCATTGCCACCGATGCGCATACGAGGGCAAACAAGGACAATGATGTGATTTATCACGCCGTTGTGCCCGCAAAGGACGCGTTGCCTGCGCTGGACCAGTTGGTTGTGCCCGGATACTTGGGGTTTGATCAGGTTTTGCCCGGTGGTGCTCAAGAGTTGCAGCAGCTCGTTGGCAACGATGTTTTTGCCGCGCTTATCCCCATGGACGTGCACGAAAAGGCCAGCGTGTATTCGGAGCAAAAGGCCAGCGTGCTTCGATCGGCAACCGAGATGGCCGAGGTTGTGGACGCTGAGGTTGCCAGTGCCCTGACCGGGCTCGGGTTTCCCCAGGCATTGGAAAAGCTGACGCGCGCCGTCCAGGATGGGGCTACTGCCGGGTCTGCAGCAAGCGAGTTGCCCGCAAACGTCCAAGTCATGGTCGCGGAAATGTTTGGCCGTGATGCGCACGAGTTGTATTCGACCGTGGCCGCCATGACGGGCGAGGCACAGAGTGTTGTCGATCAGGCACATGCCAAGCTGGATACGGATCAGGCGCTCGAGGATCGTGTCAAGGCTGGCTTGGGTAACCCTGCGGTGTGGACTCTGCCGGCATCGTCGGGGCTTGCCGTTAGAAGGGACACGGCCAAGGCGCGCGATGCGGTTCGCAGCGCTGTTGCCAAGGACGCTGCGACATTTGCGGACTACGACCGTGGCGTGCTCAACAACCCGGCGCTGACCCGAGTTCGCCGGGAGGATCGCTCCAATCACCCACTGGCGGTGCCAACGGCCCCTCGCTGCTCGACGTGGACAATGGCGAAACGGACCTCGCTGCCGACGTGCGCAAGTTGCGTGACAAGGTGTCCCAGCTCAGCACGCTGAAAAAGGACCGTGCCGCCATTGTCGGTGAGCTGCGTACCAAAATGAATGCCGACGACATTTCCGAGCTGCTTGTGCTCAACGCAAAGCAAAATGTCGACGACCAAATCTTTCGCACCGAGCTTGCAAAGTACGCACCGCTCACTGAACAGCTCAAGGCCAACGCATCCACCACGCGATCGATCGCCAAGGAGGTTCAGGTCATGTGGGCAGGCGTCCAGAATCACCCGCGGGCAAAGGAGGCGGCCAACGCCGAAGCTGGCCGTGCAAAGTTGGTCAAGGACGTTGAGGCTGCTTATGCCGTGTTTAAGGATGTCGTGCGCAAATTGACGCAAGCCATGGAGACGGCGACCGAGTTGCAGGATCAGTGCGCAACGGTGGCCAAACAGGTCGATACCGAGTGCTTGAAGCGCCAACGTGAGGCGGAAAAGTTGGAGCAGACTGCCGCCGCAGGTAAGGCCCAGAGCCAGGCCGATTTCCTTCGGCAACAACTGGCCCGGATGGATATTCAAGCACCCGCATCACCCGTGGGTCCTGCCTCGCCTGCCCACGCACCGTCACCTGTCGCGCCTCAAGGGCAGTATGGACAGTATCCGCAGGCGGCCAATCCTTACGCGTCTACCGCCGCGCCTGCGCCTGCACCGCCCATCAATCCCTATGCGTCGACGGCGGCGTATGCGAGCCATGCTCAACCGGCTGCCCCGAACCCACCTGCTTCGGCCGCATACGGTGGATACCCAAGCACCAATTTCTCGGCTCCCCCCGCGCAATATCAGCATCAACAGCCATCTAGCGGATATCCGTCGCTCACTTCGTCGGCGACGCCACCATACCACCAACCCAGCCCACCGGCACCCTACAACCAAGCCCCGCATCCCCCTCAGCAGCAGCAGCAGCAGCAGCAGCACCCTACACCAGGGTCATGGCCCGCTGCCGCAGGCTACCAACCTCAACAATCGTACCCGACCACTTCGAGCGGCGCATACGCGGCACACCCAACTCCACCTCCTCCTCACCAACAGCAGGCCTACGGCGGCTACGCACCTCCCTCGCAGCAGCAACAACCGCCGCAAGTTGCCGGATACTATGGTGCCCCTCTGCAACACCAGCAGCATCAGTATCCGCAACAGCAGCAGCAACCGCCACCGTATGGGGCGTATGGCCAGCACCCGCAGTACGCGCAGCAGCCTCAGCAGCAACAGGCGCAGCAACCTCAGTATGGCGCCTATGGGCAGCCGCGACCCTCGGGCAACTTGTTGGATTGATAGAGCGGTTGAGATTGGGGTTTGCGCGTTTGAACCCAGAAGTTTCCGTTTGTTTTCGTGTGTCAAATATGTGAGATACAGACATGCTTGCCCTTTTGCTTGACAACCCAGATAATTTGGGATCTACCGTCTCCCTGTGGGCGAGACGGGATCGATCCTATGTATGAATGGAGTTAGGTGGCTAAATTTCTACGGCTATCGTGCTTGCAGTTGTGTATGCGCTGACCTCGTCGGCGAGGATGCCTGACGCCGGCGTCTGCAACCCGAGAAAAAGATGAAGAAATTTGTCTCAACGAGCATGATCGAAGGTCCGACAATCATTCCAATCCTCTGGTATACCATGGCAGGGGCAGACACGTGTGGCGCTGGCAGGTGATTTCATGCGTACCCAAGATTTGCCTGGACTGAAACAGATATATGACCATTTATATCAAGTCGGAGCAGATCTGGCGGCTAAATACAGCTCCCGTTGTTCCTGCATCAATTCCAGTGCACGGGCGCGAGGCGCGGGAAATCGCAAGGCTTAGCCGGCCGGGCAGGCTACGTATACGCAGACTGAGTGGACGCTTGGGTGCTCGTCGTTGCAAACAATGTCAAGTCACCCCCGACGTGACAAAATAAGTTACCCTCCCTTCACCACACATGACCACTTCTTGCCAATATATTTAATGAGCACCGCGAGATTACAATGTACATGACTACTTGAACGTACCAACCTGCTCTTCGCCCCGCCATCATCTGCGATTCTGCATTCCTCTTCACGGCCCAACCCATCCATTTCGACAGAGTCCTTCCTTGACGCCTGACACACGCCGGTTCATCGCTAGTGTAAGGTGCCAACCTTTCCTTATGTTGAGCGCACACCTTCCGCAATGATTCTGTACCAGCCGGCGGTCATGTGCCCCAGCCCGGCTACCGGTTACCTGTGCACCGCTATCGACGCAGCCAACCTTCAGCGGCCTTGACTCCCATCGCCCCGCCACCGGCCATCCATCCCAGCCGCATTTCCAGCCCGCAATCGTGGCCTCTTTGTTTCCCCACCACCAGTCATACAAGCGGATGACGCTGCTTGGACAGGGCCTGTGTGGACATTGCGATGCACATACGCCCGCTGTCAACTGTCAATTTGCCATTCCAAAACCTGTTCCGTGGCAGCAATGCCAGTGCAACCAAAGCTTTCAGCCGAGGATTCCGTCCGCATAGGCTGGGTGCTCCATTTGGGAATCGTTGCCGTTGCCCATGCACTGTGCCTTTGTCAAACGATGCTGACGATATTATTTCTCCATCGCATGATACTTGATAGAGCAACATCCGCTCTTCCTGAGCAAGTCTCCCACGTCCCCTGTCTGACCGCTTTGCATCGTTTACTTGCCTCCAATTCTACCTATTACGAGCCTGAGCCCGCACCAGGCTGATTCTCCGATCACATCAACCTCTTAATCGCCTGGCGCTGAACACTCATCCGCCACGAGACGGTGCACTCTCTCTCGCTCTGGTGGCACCCGGAATTGTTCCCCATTCAATTTGATTCAAGTTGTGCGTGGAACCCCACCAACAGCGACCTGACCTGCTCCATCTCTTCCAACACACGCACACTTCACCACCATGCATTGCTCAACATCAATACTCATCGCACTCTTGTGCCTCGCCTGTACCACGACACTGGTCTACGCCGCCGAGTACAAGCTTGGTCTCGCCCTGCCGCTCTGTATGTGTTGACCTGCACCCCGCTCGCCTCGCCTTGATCCAGCCGCGCTCTCGCGAGACTGACGAAACGCAAATTTCCTGCCGCCTTGCCTTTTTCTTTCTCAGCCTCGAACGACAAGGAACTCGTTGGCTCAATCAAAGACGTGGTTGAACTCGGACTCGAAGATGTCAACCAATGGGCACAACAAGAGTTTCCTGGCAACACCTTTTCACTCAAATTGTGCGTCGTTGCTTCCGCCCGAGGTCATTCCCAACGTGTTTTCGTTAACTGAACACCATCTTCTTTTGGCGAATTTTGCAGCTACGACACACAAAACCAAGAGTCCAAGGCTGTTGAGGCCATGTTTGACGCGGCAAGGAATGGACTCGTTGGCATGGTGGGCGAATTCAACTCGGACGCAACCATTCCCATGGCCCTTGCCGGCAATCAGTTCAATGTGCGCCGATTCCTCTCCCTGCCTGTGGCTTTGGCTGATGCTTCTGACATTCCGATTCCCTTTTATGCAGATGTGGCAATGCACAGGCTCAGCAACCTCGCCGGCTTTGTCGGACAAGAAAGATTCAACCGATTCTTTCGCACAATTCCTCCAGACTTTGCACAGGGCGCCGTGTTGGCCACCTTTGTGAAGAACATGGGTTGGAAGAGTTGCTCGATTCTCGCCGTGTCCGACGCGTACGACCTCCTCCCTCCTCATTCGAGTTCCCTCTCTCACATCGACGATTTTACTCACATGCATTCCGGCCCTCCGATCTTCCAGGTACGGCGAAGGAATCACCAACACGTTTACTACCACGGCCGCAGAGCTTAAGCTCAATATTGAGACCATTCAAACCTTCTCATCGTCCCCTGCCGCCGGTACAGACCTGCCCACATCGGTTGGCTTCAAGTCGGCCATCGAGGGTATTCAGAATGCAGGCTCCCGTATTGTGCTCTTGTACGTTCCTCCCGTTCGCCGTCACATGCATGCTTTCGCCAACTCTTTTTCAACTGACTTGACGCTTGTCAATTTTTCAGTTTTGGACAAGACAACGACTTCATTAACGTTGCTCGTGAAGCCAAGAAGCTCGGAATCATTGGCAACCCTGAGTGGGTGTGGATTGGCGGTGAAGCGATCGCGACGCTGTGGCAGGAAGAAGCCCAGAAGAAGTTTTCGCGCGAGGACATTCGTTTGGCGGACGGGACGTTCTACCCCTTCATCCTGGAACGCGGCTCCGATTTTGGCAAGTTCTTGGCGCGGTATCGCACCAAGTTCCCTACCCGTCAGGATACCCCATACTACGGCACCGTCACTGTCGATTGCCTCCATGCCCTCGCGCGTGGGATCAAGACCATGGTCGGACGCAACACTGAGCGCTCTACCCTCGATCGAGATCTCAAAGGTGCGACTTTGCGCGACTTTTTGCAAAATTTCACGTCACCCACGTCAGGTGCCGTCAATTTCAACGCGGATGGCGACCGGGTCGGGTCTTACTACATCTACAACATTTTCGGCGGCAAGGCCATAACCACTCATGTGGTCGACCCAGTGGCAAAGACCATGGTCAAGGATCCGGTCGCGACACCAACCTTCTTTGGTGGGTCCAAGGTCATTCCCCAGGACAAGCCCGAGCTCGCTCGCCGCCACCCAGAGTTTTCCGACATTGGCGTCTTGGTCATTCTGGCCGCAACTGCGGCCCTTATTCTCGTCATTCTCGCCACCGTTGGCTACCTGTTTACACATCGCAACCACACCACCGTTCGCCAAATGTCTCTGCCCATGTTGTTCATGATTGCCATTGGATTGTGCATGGTGCTTGCGAGTACCTCGCTCTGGATCGGTGTACCGACAATCATGACTTGCAACCTCAACAAGTGGCTGTTTTTGATTGGGTTCGAGTTCACCATGGGTGCGACTGCTGCCAAGGTTGGTTTTCCTTCGTGATTTGTTCCGCTTTGACCACGAATTCTTGCCACATCCATGCTTACACTTTCCTACGTTCCTTCCTGCAGGCATACAGGATCTGGAAGGTATTCGATAATTCTACGTTGCGCAAGCTCAACAAGCTCAGCGACGGCTACTTGTTCCTGGGTTGCTCGGCCATCATTCTCGTCCAAGTGTGTATCCTGCTCGTGTGGACGTTTGTCGCTCCTTTGCAGCCCAAGTACAAAAAGACGGTCACTTCGTACTACTACGAGTGCGCATCTAATTCGCCCGACTTTGACCGGATCATGACCATCTCGTCGCTCGTGTACAATGGGATTCTACTCTTGACCGTCTCGTATCTTGCGTACAAGACGCGCAAGGCGTATTCGTACGGTCATTCCACTGAACCACGTTGTTGTTGCTCTGCATCTACGTGCTAATACGCCGTATGTGTCCTGTCATAGATCGTTCCGCGAGTCCGTCTTCATCATGTATAGTCTGCAAAACGTGTTCCTGTCGGGCCTCATTATCAGTCCTTTCCTCTTCATTGTCGCCGCCGACTTTGCCCTTGGCGCGTACTACATCAAGGCCATCACGGTTCTCTATGCCGCGACCTTCACGTACGTGTGCCTGATCGGCCGCATTGCTCTCGGCCTGCACCAAACCATCACCAAGTCGTCGTCGACTGACATCAAGATGAACCTGTCGGATGGGCAATCGTCGTCAGGCGGCGGCATTTCCACGGGCGAGGCTGTCCCGGGCAAGCCACAGACACTGCACGGCAAATATCCATGCAAGATTGCCAACAAGCTCTTTGAGACGTGGCATACGAATCGGCTTACGCTGTTTGCGCTTGAAGGGTATCTGGGTATGACGCGCATGACCAACCAGACGGAGCAGGGCAAGCTGTTCAAGCTGCGGTCCATCCAGTTTGACCCTGCGCCATCGGCGTATCCGCTGTGCATTGAGATTCGCGCAGACTCGACGTCGTACTTGGTTCAGTTTAACAAGGAGGCGGACAAGGCCGCGTGGATCAGGGCATTGTCGGTGCATTGCTTGGTTATGTCCAAGTCGTCGGCAAACAAGAGTGCCAGCGGCAACAATGCCACGGGGATCGGATTGAGCACCATGAACGGGTTGCAGTCGCGGGCAGGTGCTGGTCAGCCATTCAATGGCGGTGCACGGTCAGGCGTAGCGAACCAAATTCAGTCCCAGTATGGTGGGTACAAGTCGACGCATGGGTGAGCGGTTCATCTTGTTGATCTGTCTGTTGCTTTATCCTTGCACTCTGTACTTGGTTCTTTCACTTTGTTTCACTTGCACGCTCTTTCTTTTCCCTGGCATCAGATCCCACGCTCATTACTTTTCGCGGCATATGCCTTGACCCTCTTCAGTCACCTTTCTTTTCCTGGCCCTGGCGTTGTTTCAATCTGTACCCATCCATTTTTCTTGCTTCATATGTAGCAATAGACCATCAATTTTGTTGATTATGGCCTGTTTTTAGCGTCGAGTCCTCACTCTGTCCTGTGCGCATTGTCAGTCGGAACGCGTGACACGTCGGCTTGGCAAGTTGGATGGACGGGAATGCACGAACCAACCAACCAACCAACCAACCAATCGGTCGTGCCTTCGGCGATCGGGCGTCTACAGAATGTGAACGTTTTGAGCGAGCACTCGCTTGACTGCGATCTTTTGGCGAGCGACCACACGATAAAGAGCGACCAGACTCCCATCTCCTCTTCCCCCATTTTAGGTCCAGCATCCCAGCAACACACCTTGCCTGTCCCCAGTCTGAGTCTACTTCAAAGCAACATTTATCTCAATTTCAATCACCAATTATGGGTCGCCAACAAGTCCAACCCGCTCTCCGCCAAGCTGTCCAGCAGCAATCGGCCAATCCCAAGCTTCAGCAGCAGCAGCAGCAGCAGCAGCCTGCCCAGCAAAAACAACAACAGCAGCAGCAGCCCAAGCAGCAGTCTCGTCCCACGACCGCTTCCATCCCCGTTTCCAACAATGCCATGAAGCACCAGCAGCAACAACAGCAGAAGGCTGTCTCGCGTCCTCAATCGGCTGCTTCCCAGGCACCAGTCAAGCAACAAGCCAAGACCAACCAGGTCAACCCCAAGCAGCAGCAGCAGCAGTCGCAGTCGCACCAGCAACTCAAGTCGAATGTTCAGGTGTACCGCCCGACCCCCGTCAAGGAGCACCCTGACGATGCCTTCCTCTCCGGTGCTTGGTTGTTTGACCAATCGCGTGTGCCTCAATGGATGTCGACTCAACTTCCCACTAAGCAGCAGCAAGCTGCCGCGTCCAAGTCAACTCTGAAGCAGCAGCAGCAGTCTGTCTCGCGTCCCACGTCCTCCACGTCGTCGGCTCAACAGAGCAAGCAACAGTCGCAGCAACACTCGAGCAAGAACAACAATGCTCAAGTGTACCGCCCGACCCCTGTCAAGGAGCACGTTGACGATGCATTCCACTCGGGTGCTTGGTTGTTTGATGAGTCGCGTGCCCCACAATGGATGGCGCCTCACCTTCCCAAGCAGCAGCAGCGCTCGAATGTTGCCCCCAAGCCGGCTCAGCGCCCTGCCTCGTCGTCTCAGCAGCAAAAACAGCAGCAACAGCCCGTGATGCAACAGCAGCAGCGCCAGCAGCACCCCGTGCAGATGCGCCCTCAGCAACAACAACGCCAGTTGCCAACCATGCAGCACGGTGACGATACCTTCTTGTGGAACGGATGGACCCAGACTTCGCGTCAACCCCTGTGGACCAACAACAGCAACATCAACTCGGCCACGCAGTCGATGAGCAAGCAGCCAGCGACCATGAATGCGACTCGCCCTCAGTCTCCCCCTGCCAAGCAGGCCCAGCACCAGCAGCAGTCGCAGCAGGGCCAGAAGCGCCCTCAGTCACCTGCTCGTCGTTGATTCCCTGATTCCTTCTGTGTTCTTTGTCTCACACTGTTCTGATTTGTGAGTGTTGCTCCCGTTCATGTGATACCCTCACTCACCAGTTGTTGTCCTGTTCAACTTGTGCATTCCGTGAGTCGAATGCAATGTCAATGTATCAATTACTCCATCATTGATGTTAAAAGTATGAGAGGATGGAAATACATATCTGGACCAAGGGAAGGAGCAATACCTGACAGCAGCACCGTGTATCGCGTATACGTGCTTCTGCCGCGATGGTTAGTGTTCTGGAAGCGGCGTCTGTTCGCCCGAGTTAAGTGTGCGGGATCCTTCTGGATGAGTCGGCCTCTTGTAAGAGGGCATGTCATCAAGGATCCACCATAGGGGTCTTGTGCTTGCCGATGTCAATGTGAATAGGTAGCCTGCTTGATGACCAAATGTGTCCGCGGACTCTCTCATCTGACGGCCACAGCCGTCTGTGGTTGGATCGGGGTGCCTGCCTCGACGTGTCGGAACATGTGGGACGCACAAGCGAAACGTGAAAGTACCATATCATAGTGGACCGCAATGCCATGAAGCAAACTTGCTGCATTTTAAGCGAATTGCACGCCACGACTTCATTTTTCTGTCTTCTGTTCCGTCAAGGCACACTGGGGTGTCCCAACATCCCTGTTCATCTCACAAGTCGCGGACCAAACTCCACTTATTGTTCAAGCCGCCCATCACCATCCCATCATGGCAACATCAGCGGCGGCGCCCTCCGCGGGCACCGCTTGGCGTATGCGCCTCCTCGACGGCACACACTACCCGCACAACATTGCCACCTACGCCTTTGGCATTGGCGCCGTGTTTGGCGTTGGCTTTTCCATTCTCACAATGCTAGGGCCAAGATCCGACTGGTTCTGGATGGGCGTGTTTGTGACGGCCCTGGCCGTGTTCCACATTGCCGAGTACTTGGTGACAGCCATGTACAATTACCCAAAGCTGAGCTTGGAGTGTACGTCCACGCTGATGTTGTTGGAATCGGTCACGAGAAGTGCGATCTGACTATCGATTTCAATCAGCTTTCTTGATTCCGCACAGCAAGAGTTATACGGCAGCAAACACGGTGGCCGTGGTCGAGTACATTGTGTACTTGGCCTGGTTTCCATGGATCACGGCCTCCATTCCCACCACCGTTCGGCTATCTGGTCCGTCTGGCTGCGTCGCCGAAAACGCCAGAGTCCATTCACTAACGCTCTCCTTGCAGGCTTTTTCTTGATCCTCGTCGGCCAGTTCATGCGCTCCTACTCCATGATTCATGCCGGCACAAACTTTAGCCACCAAATCGAGTACCACAAGCGCCGCACGCACGAGCTGGTGACATCGGGGCCCTACGCATTGATGCGGCACCCGTCCTATTTTGCATTTTACTGGTGGGGCATTGGGTCGCAATTGCTGCTGGGCAACCCCGTGTCGCTGGTTGGATACGCACTGGCCTTGACGTGGTTCTTCAAGGAACGGATCGAGTATGAAGAGCAACTGCTCGTTCACTTTTTTGGTGACGAGTACATTGCGTATCGGAAACGAGTGGGCGTGTGGATTCCATTCACTGGGTAATTCATACTTTCACAACATGTACTTGCTTTTCACTAGATTTTGATACGTTCGGGCAATACTATACTTCCTTTCTGTCTGCATCACTCGGATCACTCGGCCTTGACATACCGCAAGTACTCCCGCACAACCCTCACTTCACCAAACCGTTCCTTTGCCTCCTCGGTCTGCATGGTTGGCGGCACAATACAGTCCTGCCCCACCACCCAATCCGCCGGCGTTGTGACCCCCCTGCGATCCGTCATCTGCAAGCTGTCCACAACGCGCAACAGCTCATTGAAATTGCGCCCACAACTCGCGGGGTACGTCAAGATGAGCCGAATCTTCTTTGCCGGGTCAATCACATACACGGACCGAACGGTCCAGGGGATCCCCGCGGCCGTCACATTGCCAGGATCGTGGTCGGCGTGGTCCAGCATTTGGTACAGCGTGGCAATGGCGCGCGACGGGTCGGCAATGATTGGGAAGGTGACAGTGGCGTGCTGAGTGTCTTGAATGTCGGCAATCCATTGCTCGTGCGCTATTCATCATGCGTTTGTGTCTTTAGGGTGAGCAATGGATGGACACTACATAAGCTGACAGGAAATAACCACGGGAAAAGTACATTCAAGCGTATTGCACGACAGGCCGATTACCTTGACGTTGCGCTTTGCCCATTCGGGTGCGAGCCGGGCCACCGCACCCAGCTCTGTGGTGCATACGGGTGTAAAATCTTCCGGGTGCGAGAACAGAATGCACCACGAGGTGCCAATGAATGCGTGGAAAGACCCCATGGGGCCGGTGGTCGTGTCAGCAGAAAAGTCGGGGGCAAGGCTGCCGAGGCGGAGCGGGGCAGGAGCGGAGGACATGGCTGGATCTGGAATCTTGCAAAGAGTTTTTTTAAAGATCCGACGGTGCATAAGGTGTTGGGCATTCGAGGCCGTGAACCAGCTGCAGACTTAGCTTGGCCGTGAAAACCCAAGTTTGTATGATTATTGATACTGTAGACCGCCGATATTTTGCATATGTTTTGGAGAAATGTGGTCTGCTCGCTCGCACTTGCTGTTCCAGATCTAGAGTTCAACAGTCTATCGATACATAGCATTTGCAGCCCACAATGAATCCTCAACAGCCACCTTCAGCATCCACTCGGCCCGATCCGCCCGCGACCGCCCCTTTCGCAGAGCACGGATCGAGGCCAAACCATGTCGCCCAACCTGCAACGTCGGGCCCTGCCGCTGCCGCAACCACTGGGCCAAAGCAACAAAAGGGCAAAGGAAAAGACTCGAATCCCAACCCGCCCCAGAAACAGCCGCAATCCAAGAAGGCCATGAAAAAGGCAGCCGCCGCCGGAACCCGCCGCGACATCCAAGGTCCCGGTTCAGGCTCGGAGCTGTACAAGCGCATGAACTTCTTGATGCAAGCGGCCCAATTGATGGCACACCAAGCGGGGCACATTGCACCGGTGCAGCCGCAGACGCAGGCGAAGCCGAAAGGCAAGGCTGGCGCAAAGGGCAAGAGAGCGCGGACCACGCCGCGGGTGGCAAAGAGTTCGCCGTTGGCGGCGGTGGCGAGGCATTTGGGAAGGGAGATGATGATGACGGCAAGGAAGAATGCGTTGAAGATGTATGGGCTGTTCTCAGGCACCTTCCCATTCCCTTTGACTTACAAACATCGATTCAACAGTGATCCATCTGTCAAGCACTCCATGTGTCGGCGGTGTTGGACGGTTTTGGTTCCTGGGTTGAGCATGCAGGTGCAAGTATTGGGTACGTGCCATATCCATTTGTTTCTTTGCGACGCTCCGTCGCAATAATGACCTTGGTTTATTTGCAGAACCATACAACAAAGCGACCGAGCAACAACCGGCCACGCAACCGGCAAATCCGGCCGCCATGGATGTGGACGAGCCGGAGACGCCATCACCAGCGATATCTAAGCCTGCCTCAACGCCGGCAATCACTCAAACATGCAGCAACTGCGGCTTCACGCGAGGTCATCCGGTTCGTCCAGGATACGTTCCCTTTCACGATCGAGCAGCAGTTGTGGAAGAGCCACCGACGCAGTAAACATCATGTGCGCGATCCAAAATGTCCATTTGGCGAGGCGCGAAGCGCCGAGCCTATATGCTCATTGTCCGACTGCGAGGATACCGCAGGTGAGACGTAAATGTGCCTATCCGGATCTTCCCTAAGTTCACGTGAGTTTGTTCCTCCGAGTTCTGCGATTTTCAATCGCAGAACAAATGAATGTAAGCAAAGAAAACTGAGATATATAGTCGCAAGCGACCCCCACCCAACCCTCTCTCTCCAGTCCCTCACCGATTGTTCAGGGAGAAGAAAGAGTGCAGATAGCAAGAAAACAGAAACAACAGCAACAGCCGCTCGTCAGGCACCTGTCGCCGTAAATGGTGCTGGGCGGTGTGTGGGTGGGAGGCACATTTACGTCTCACCTGCGGTATCCTCGCAGTCGGACAATGAGCATATAGGCTCGGCGCTTCGCGCCTCGCCAAATGGACATTGTCCATCCTGCTCGATCACCTTGGTGATCCGATCATGTGCCTTGTTCGCAGGCCCGACAGGCTTGAGCTCAGCAAGTACGCATCACGAAAGCAGATGCTTGAGCTTTGTGTAGCGGACTGTGCCCTTGTAGTGCCTGACGAGCGTCTTGGTAGATGACCAAACACCTGCAGCAATCTCCTCATCCGCGCGACCCTCGCGCGCCATGGCAGTTGCTGATGAGTGCTTCAACGAGTAAGCAGAGTATGACTTGGGGATCCCGGCGTCACGCAAGACTGAGCGGATCCATGAGCCAATCGTATCACTCGTTACAAACTTGGACGGCCCGCCGGTGGCGACGAAAAGCCACGGCCCAGGCGGCGTACGGCCAAGCGAGCGGCGCAGCTCGAGGTACCGCTCCAGGTGCGCTCCAACGTCAAAAGCATCGCGGTTGTCCCGTGTGAGTTTGACACGATCTGTCCCAGTTGGATTGTTCTTCGGCTGGACGACTTTAAACTCGACCCTGGTGGCTGTCACCTTGATGGACGAGGCGTCAATGCGCGCGAGACATGAGAAACGCCGCAGCGCAAGACGCACTATCAAATATGCCAGCCGTACGGACAAGCTGCGAAACGAGAGCGAGCCTGTGCGTCCCCACGACGAGATGTGGTCGTCCGTGATGGCGACGTCAAACAAGTCATCTTTCACCTGAGACTCCTGCGGCCGAGCCTTGTGCAAGCCGCGGAGAACACGCGCAACGGTCTTGTCTGTGGACACATCCACGTGGGAACCGTGCGCAGGGTCGGAGAACGGCCCCCAGGTGCTCGCTATCGCGGCGCGGTAGACATCTAGCGAGGCGGGCGAAACATTCCTTTCTTCAAACGAGTCAATCAGGAACTGGCAGAGGGCGTCTACAGAGCGATGAAGGGGATCGCGATCATGCCCGTCGCACCAACGAAGCCATGCGTTCCAGGCGGAGTCGTACGAGCTAGCTGTGCTGTCGGCAAGTGCTCGTAGCTCTCGTTCTGTAACGCGAGCAGAAATGCCTCGCGCTTCGTTGAATCGCCGGACAGCCTCCATGCGAACAGGTCGCGTGCGTGCAACGTCGACGCCTGCGCTGGGCTGTCCCAACCGTGCTGAGGCGTGAGCACCAGCCCTTCCTGTTGCGGTAGCCGCACTGGAAGGTCGGTCAACAGTGAGAGAAGGAAGGGGAACCAGATCTGGGACGGCCAGAATGGAGCGATGAGCGTGATGGTGGCTCCCTCGTCGCTCACCTTCCGCAGGATGCGTGGGAGTAGGCCCCACGGCGGATACACCCACGCATGCTCCCATGCCCATGAAAGCGAGAACGCATCCACTGCGACCGCGTTCTTGTCTGTCGTCCAGGACACGAACCGCGGTAGTTGGGTGTTTGTGCCCGACGCGAAGAGATCGATTGTCACCGGCCAAATGTGAGACAGGCGCTGGAACACTCTGGGATCGAGCATGCAGTCGAAGCGGTCTACAGGACGCTTGGAATCCTCGTCCGCAAGCGAGTTCTGGGCTCGCGGGACGTGTTTTGCTGACAAGCGAGCCTGTCTCTCGAGCAGCCACTGCCAAGTCCAGCGGGTCGCCATGTTCATCCAGGGACAGCGGCGCCCGCCCTGCTGCCGCAGATAGATGGCCGACCCCGCATTGTCGATCATGGAGAGAATATTCTTCCCATGGAAGTTGACTTGATGAATGCGCTCCAGCTCGCGGAGACCATAAGGCACCGCGAGAATCTCCAGTACACCAATGTGGACCACATCGGTCGCTGGGTGGCGTCGGAGAAAGCGATCGAGCTCTGCGGCCGAATGGGTTTTGTTCTGGAAGGGAAGCAGGTCGCGACCAGTCCAGTTCCCGCGTGTGCGAATCGTGCGCCCATTGACCTGGGTGTGAAGCGCCCAGCCTGTTCCAGACGCGTCTGACCATGTCGTGATGTCTGGTCGGAAAACCAGTGGTGTGCACCCGTTGTAGTCCTGCAACAGGCCCGCAACCGCCCGCATCTCTGCCCGAACGTCGTCTGTGAGGGCCACTGACAGAGTCTTCCACCTCGTGTACATGGTCCCGATCTTGAGCGATGCCTGCCTGGCAAGCGCGATCGTGGACATTGCCAGCGCTTTGATTTCCCCGACCGCGGGGGACAACGATATGATCTTGCCCACGATGCTGGCTAGCGACTTCACATGGAGCGATTGGCATCGCTGGTATCTCACCAAATCTCTGTGAAGGTCCGCAAGGCGCTTCGGTGTCGCGCTGAGCGTCTTGTTTTCCAAGTCCCATTTCCAGCCAATCCACTCCACGTGGCGGCTGGCAGGGATTGCCAGTTTCTTCCAGCTGATTTTGAACCCATGCAACTGGAGCAAACGGATGAGGACAAGCGTAAATCTCATGCACTCTGTCTCGTCCTTCGCTCCAAGAATGACGTCGTCGAGCCAGGCCAAGGTCGTTGCGCCCGCGAGACGTATGATGGTGAGCAACAGCTTCATGAGTTTGGTGAAAACGCGGGGGAGAACCTTGAGTCCAAACATGTTCGCCCTTGGCTCGTACAGTTTGCCGTTGGCGACGAACCGCATCAAGTGCCGTTGCTTGCGGTGAACGCCCAGGTGGAGATAAAAGTCGGCGATGTCGACAATCGTCGCCCAGTCCATTTCCGGAGCCACGTTGAGCACAGAGGCGAGGGTCTCCATCTTGAATTTTTCCTTTGGGATAAACGAGTTCAGGTGACGGTAGTCGATGATCACCCTGTACTTGCCCGACCGCTGTCTGATCACAAAGGTCGGGTGCACAATGGATTGCCCGCGCCGCCGGCCGGGCTTCCGGAGCAGTTTCACAGCCTTCTTTCCGAGCCAAGAGGTCATCTCCGAGGCGAGGACAGCTGAGTGCTTCAGATCGAGTCTGATCTCGCGAGCCACAGGTCTCGGGTCTGGGTCTTTCAAGAAACTCAGTAGTAGACCCTCTGGCATGACCTTGCGAACAAGCTTTGAGCGGCCGTGCAAGGTGATCCATACCGCCTGAAAGTCCGGGTGATGAAATCGGCCTGATACGACCACGGACGGGTGAGGATGCGGCAACAGCGATTCGAGCTCTGTCACCCGATCTGCCTCTGGAAGAGGACCCACTCGGCGCAACTGACGGATGATTGATTGTGAGTCGTTTATGCCGAGCACTTGTTCCAAAAGTGGCAGCGTGATTTCCCTTCGCCGAACACTTTTGCTCAAATTTAGAATGTTCTGTTTTTCCATGACTGCCGCCCAAGACAGAAGAGGAGTCTTCACCAGATGAACGCTTGATGTATTCGGGGAAGATACCATCTGCAACACACAGGTTGGCCCAAGCTGCGGCGGTCCCAGTGGCCGGCCGGGGTTGGGGGGATCTGTCCTGAGCGGCGGACCGGCTAGGACCGGTCCTTGGTGGCCGGGGCGCCTTTGTTGTAAGTCTTGTCGCCCGTGTATGGTCGGTGGCTCGACTTGGAGTGGTCACGATCGCTGCGCTCGTAGCGAGTGTATTCGTTGCGCGAGCGAGTGCGAGCATGTTGGCCCTTTCCCTTGAAGTGTTCAACACCCGACTTTTTTGGTTTTAAGCTCTTGACAACGGCTTGGAAATCGTCCTTGTCGTAGAGCATTGGTTGTCCATCAACCACGACCGGATGCAAGGAGCCCACTGCCTCGAGGGCTTTGGCCATGCTCACGGTCGGGTCCCGGTTGGCGGAGTGATATGCGGCCAGGGCCCTGCGGAGGTGTGACAATTCACCCGCAAGGGCATGGCCGACGACAAAGAAGCGGTCAGCGGCCTGCGTCTCCGGTAAGCGGCCGTCGCGCATTGACGCGGCAAGCGCCATCACAGCTGATGCGAGCCTCGTGAGGGTCGATAAGGGCTTGTCAATCGAGTTGGTGGCACCGGCCTCGGGGTGCTTGGGGACATCTTCTTGGTGCAGCCCGATGTACTTGGCCTTGCATTCTTTCAGATCCCTGGCGATTCCTTGATTCACGTCTGTGACTCGGGGGCGACCGGGGCCACCAGCCAAAAGCAGGGCAGGAGAGACGCCGCGCTTCTCGACATAGTCAAGATACTTGGACGGGAGTGTCTGACGGCCACGATTTTTACCCTGTTCGATCACGTCCATGAAATCGCTCAGCTTACGGGGCTGCACGCTCGCGTGGCCCGAAGCACTCTCACCCACGTCACTCATGTAGTCGTCCGACGCATCCTCCACCGAGGTGTACGCGACGACAGACGTGGCGCCTGAGTCTTCCGAGTCGGTGCCCTCGGTGCCCGACCAGGAAGCGGCTCGACGGCGGCGCTGTGGGGGAAGGGGGGAGGGGGAGATTGAGCCTGCCGAATCCGAGATGGCATGCCGGGGGCGTTTGGTACCACCACGGTGCTCTCGGGTAGGAGTGCGGCCGCGTTCCGGCGACGATACACGGCGGGCTGGGGAGCGATCGCCATCCCTGCCACCATAGGCGGGGGAGGCAGACCGAGAGCGGGGAAGCGGGGGCGAGCCCGCCGACTGCCGAGGTCCAGCAGCCGACGAAGCCCCGCGAGAAGGAGAAGAAGTCATGTTGGGTTTGAACGAACGAAGTTGTAGCGGAGGAACGATAGAGACGTCACGATGAGAACTTCGTGAGAGAAAAATCGGTGAGGGACTGGAGAGAGAGGGTTGGGTGGGGGTCGCTTGCGACTATATATCTCAGTTTTCTTTGCTTACATTCATTTGTTCTGCGATTGAAAATCGCAGAACTCGGAGGAACAAACTCACGTGAACTTAGGGAAGATCCGGATAGGCACATGATCGGATCACCAAGGTGATCGAGCAGGATGGACAATGGAAAAAAAATATACAATACAATTTGACACACGCAAATTACACACAAGGCAGACACTCGACTTACTCTTGCTTTGCCGGCTCAACCGCCTTGCGCACAAACGTGGGGACCTGGAACACGGCGTGGTGCAACTCGGCATTGTAGTACTTGTACAAGTTGGCTTCCTCCTCCTGCGAGACCTTGCGCACGGGCGTGGCAAAGTCCTTGCCCTCCTCCTTGGACGACAAGATGAAGCCAATGGTGCCGCACGGGTAGGTCGGGATGGAAATGTAGGCGTAGCTCGACGTCTTGAAGATCTGGCGCGTCGTCTCGAGCACGCGCTTGATGAGGTCCAAGTGCAGCCAAATGCACTCGCCCTGCGAGCAAATGATGCCGTTGGGCGTGAGCGCCTTGTGCAAGAGGGCAAAGAACGAGTCCTGGAACAAGGATTCGGCGGGCCCCACCGGATCGGACGAGTCGGTGATGATCACGTCATACTCTGCCTCCTTGTCCTTGAGAAACTCAAACCCATCGCCAATGTGCACATTGACCTTTGGGTGGTCAAAGCCGGCAGCAAGTGCGGGAAGGAACATCTTGCTGACACGGGGCACAGCCTCGTCAATCTCGCACAGGGTCACGCTCTCGACACCCGGGTGCTTGACAACCTCACGCAACACGCCGCCGTCGCCGCCACCAACCACCAACACCTTCTTTGGGTTCGGGTGCGCGTTCAAGGGCACATGGGCAATCATTTCTTGGTACGCCATCTCGTCACGCTCCGTGACCTGAATGACGCCGTCGAGCACAAGTACATTGCCGTACGTCTTGGACTTGAACACAAGCACGTCTTGGTACATTGATTGCTCGACGTGCAAGATCTCGTCCACCTCGAGCGACATGGCTTGGCCGGGCCACATGGCCGTGGTTTCGCGGAACCATCCGTCCTTGATGTTGGGGTGCGTCAGCGTTTTTTGCTTCTTGGCGGCGGGCTCGGCCGCAGACGGGGACGTGGCCGTCGAGTCGTCGCGCGGGTGGACGGGCTTGGTCGGGGTGGCAGTGGCGGGGGAAGTCATGGTGGACGTGAGTGAGTGGGTGGGGAGGTGGGCAATTTACGTTGCGGTCAATAGTGTGGCGTAACGGGCATGTATGCGTTGTGTTGCGGATGTGCAGAGAAAACGGATGACATTGGGCTTTGGTCAAGAGCGAAGTGAGCTGCCTCAGC
Source organism: Catenaria anguillulae PL171 (assembly GCA_002102555.1). Lineage (NCBI taxonomy): Eukaryota > Fungi > Blastocladiomycota > Blastocladiomycetes > Blastocladiales > Catenariaceae > Catenaria > Catenaria anguillulae. The sequence goes on along the minus strand of MCFL01000049.1, from coordinate 124,222 downwards.
AAAGATGTTTGTTGGGTTGTGCTCATCCGTGACCACGTGACCCGTCACTGCGGAGCGTAAACCACGCTGAGCCACCGCCTCGCAGTCCCAAAAGGACCCATGTTGGCCATCATCTCGGACATGTACACAACCCTGCGACAAGAGCGGGCTGATCGGCGGCCAGCCGCCGCCACACCCCGATCTGACATGTACAGCGAGCGCAGAGCGTATTGGCCCTCAATTTGAATCCAAGAGATGCTCTTATGCTGTGGCAGACACGGCCATATACCCATAGATCGTTACCGCACGTGGGACTGCGCTTCTCATTCGCACACCACCACCATGTCATCGCCTGCCCTCTCGCCGACCCCAATGTCCCCGGCACCTGTACAAAGCCCCGGTCCACATAGCTGTGCGGGCCGCGATCCATATGGCAGTTTGCCAACGACGCCACCGCCACCTGTCACGCCATCTCCGCTTCCTTCCCCGCCAGAGCACTCGGTCGACTGCCCCGATCCGCCAGTACCGACACTACTAGACCCCCCGCCAGACCACACGTCTCGCGCAATTCGTCATCGTCGTCGAGGATCCGCACGTTGTTGGCCAAGGCCCACGCACAAACACTCAAGTTTGCAACACGTGCCGCTGCTCGCCATTTGCCCGGGGCCATTGGATTGGCAACTGGTGCTGGTCAGCGAAATGGTGCCCATCACCGTCAAACTACCAAGGCGTTCCTGGAGTCTGGACGAGAAAATGAGTGGCCAGATCCGCCGTCGCCACTACCGCCGCTGTCGCCCGTGTCCATGGAGTTGCGACCTGCTGAGCTGGAGCAAGATGATCAAGAGCATTCGGAGCAAGACCAAGACCAAGACCAAGAGCGAAAGCGAGCGTTGGGTCTTCAACTTGCCCTCTTCTTGTACATACGTTTTCTTGACACGAACGTGATCACCATGGGGATCCTGCTCACGTGTTGATCACTACTCTTTGGCTCCACTCGCCTCTTTCCCACTTTCGGGGCAACCCATTAACCTATCCACTATCCACGCACTTTCAATACTGAATCCTTGTTCCTTGTACAGGGCCATCGCTCAGCTTCATTTCCGCAGTCAATGTAGTCCTACAACGCCAACGCCAACTCCGTCTCTTACTCCATCGCCAACTCGCAGCAGCAACAGCCCAGTCCCCTCGCCATCAACGGACGAAAAGCTCGATCAGATCCTGTCCATGATGTCGGATCTCGCCTACGCTATTGCTTCGCTCCAGCAGCAGATCCTCGTCATGGACGCTCGCAACCAGCACTCTTCCTCCCACTCGCCTTCCTCAACAACAGCAAGAGGCCGCTCCCTCTCCCCACACCACCTCATGCTCTCCTCATCCGCAGCAACGTCTTCATTTTCCACACCGCCCGCCTCTCGCCATATGAGCATCTCGACCACCGCAAATGGCTCTGGAGATCCCGCACATGATGCGCTCCTCGCCGCAAAGCGTGCAGGCAAGTTTCTTGTCCCAGCTCGCAGGCTGAGCAACAGTTCTGCCGCCTCCACCTCAGATCGCCGTGACTCCACGTCCAGCGTCGACTCTGCGCTGCATTCTCCGGCACTTCCCAAGGCGTGGCCAGCAAAGAAGGGCCGCGATTCTGCGTGCTTTCCAGAACCAGGCACCACAGGGACAGACACCGATACCGATGGGCAATCGACGGCGTCGTCGGCACCAGGCATCAAGCAACGTTCGAGTCGCAAGCGGTCGACACTTGCGTCAAGGCTCAACATGCCAACGCCGTTGCCCGAGGTGGCCGAGTTGTCGCTCTCGGTAGCGTCGAGTGCCGCAGCAAGCTTGATTGTACCGCCCAAGCCAAAGGGGCACAGTAGAGGGGAGGCAACAAGTGCGAGTACCTCGGCGTCTGCCGTCGCTCAGTTGATTGATCGATTTCAGTCCATGTCGCCACCTACGTCGTCTTCTCCGCAGTCGCCTACCGAGTCGACGTCTTCGACTCCGACGCCGGAAAAGGCATCGAGAAGGACCGGCGGAATGGTTGCCCAGTTGATTGCCGCATTTTCCTCGTCCTCATCCGAATCGTCGACAAGTTCAGGCACAGCGTTGAGGTCAATAACTCCATCTCCCAACAAACAAACACCAGTTCCCGCCACACCCACGCGCACGCTCCCATTATCGGATCCCCAACCTTCAACACCCCTGCCTCCAGCACCTGCTTCTCAACGTGGACCGCCGTCGATCCACTCACGCGCCTCGAGCGCATGCTCAACACTTCTGGGCCCGATCGTTGAAGAGGATGACGATGAACCGAGTGTAGCGAGCAACAGCAGCAGCGGCGTGGCCGGCGACGACTCGTTCACGCGCCGATCAAAGATCATGTCCCCAACGCTCATTCGCATGACACAGCAGTTGATTGATGAGGAAGAAATGGATGTGGCACGTCAACACGTCGATGTGTTTGAGCAGGTGTGGAGCGCGAGCGAGGACGAGGCGGAGCACGAGGCGATCGAGGAAGAGGATGGGTGGTGGTATCATGGGCGCGGGATCGAGTCGTATTTCGCGCCGGATTACGACGGGTACGAGGTGGATCAGGATAGCATGTCTGTCGTGTCTGATCCTTTGGGCGACATTACCACCATGGACGACCGCGAGACCTATGTGCCGCTTGACGAGACGACGCTGTTGCTGGAAGAAGCAGATGGTGGCGATGAGGAGGCTGCCGTTGGCAATGGCGAGTCGTCCAAGGAATCGCTCGTGAGCCCACCGCTGTTACCCGAAACCCCATACCCGGCTTCACCCACAACGCCAACGGCGTCGCGGCCAACATCCACGTGTTCCTCGGACGGCAAGCTCGACGAGTCCAATCGCGAATCCTATCCGTGGCACGTGCACCCGCTCGACCGCGAATCATCCTGCTGTAACGTGCACAATCTGCTCAAGTCGCAACGCGTCCCCGTGTCTCCCTTTGCGTCCAAGTTTGCGCCGCCGCCATCTGCGAGCCGCAGAGCAAGTGCCAGTGTAGTAGAAGGACCCATGTCGCCACCAATGTCTCCGCTGGTCGCTCGGATGAGCGAGCGGGCCCGGAGGGCTGCGCCAAATGGCGGGAGTCGAAACTCCATTTGTGTGGCCGTACCAACAACACCTCGGTCGATGGCAAGTCCACAACCAGTCTCGGGAACGTCCAGGCGGGATGCGTTGGAGGCGTTACGGACGCCCAGACGACAACCCACCGCCACGTCAACCCCGCCAACACGTGTGTCGACTCCAGTTGGTGACTTGGCCTCTCGCAGGCAATCAGCCATGGCCCACTCACCAAACGTTTCCACACCGCCACACACGCCCTCGCCCGCACAACGCCGACCGCGCTCGTCGCTCGTGACACCACCCGCAGCGACCTTGCAGCAGCCAATGCCCATTCGCGCATCGAGGTCATCCGGAGGAGGATACGTCAAGTCGGTTGCGGAATCGCTCGCTGCTGGCATGGCCATTCGCACGGCCTCACCAAGATCGGCGGGTGCGCACGGCCACGTTGGTGTGCATTTGGCAGCAACGCCGCCCAGCATGGCTAGTTATCATCATCAGCATGGGCGGGCGACAACAGCCACTGGTGGTGCCGCTTCGACTTTCACTTCGTCCGGGTCGTCCGGATCCAGTCGCAGGTCTAGTATCACGTCGTACTCGTCGTTGAGACATTTGGCCAATGTTGCTGTGGCGCCGCAGCCGGCGGCTCCCAGAGTCGTATCACAGGCGCCTGCTCCGGCGCCGTCGAGTCGTGCCAAGCCCGTGGTTAGAGCGTTCCGCGCTTGATTTCCCATCACATACTCTCTGCTCTTGTTTTTTACCTTACTTGGTTTCACCCGTTTTTTTGTTGCTGGGACTTGTTCTCCCATTTTGGATTCTCTGTTACCCTCTGCTTCATTAGACCACTTTTTTTTTCTTTGTTCCACGATGTGTGTGTGAGTGCGGTGATCGCGTTCGAAAAGAGTGTTTTTCTATTTCAGTTCCTGTGAGCAAATACATACAGCGCAAGTTCAGTAGTCTCCGTTGCGACCAATTTTCCCACAGATCTTATCCTCGGTCGTAACGTCCAGCGAGAAATCCGCTGGCAAGCGGGGCACTTTGACACTCAATCCACCTTCTGCGCCATCCAAGACCCGTGTCCTCACCTCGGTCGCGCGCTTCTCCACCTCATCCGCCCGCACGCCCCACTGTGTTGCCACCGACACATCCCTTTCAACCACCCCGTCTTTACCCTCACGCACATACTCTGCAACCTTGCGCATGGCACGCACATGACCCATGCGCGCTGCCCGCGTAAAGTACGCAAACGCGACCGATGGTGAGGCAGGCAACACGAACGGAATCTGCATGTCGTCCTCAATCGACCCGGGAAACAGCGACGTTGCGTCGCCAGGAACCCACGCGGGAACGACCGACTCGTGTGCCTGCCGAGTGGCGGCGGCAAGTGCAGCCATTGGTGGCGGAACGGGCGGTGCCGCTTGGGCACATCCGGCTGCGGGCTCAAAATGACACCCGTTCTCGTACACGCATCCAATTAGGTACAGCGCCTCTGCCCTCCCATCCATGCCCGCGACTCCACCACCGACCTCGGCCGCATCCTCACTGTCCCTCGCTACCATTCCTACTGCCTGATGCCAAGCTTGCCACCCGTGCCAGTACCTTCCCTGCGACCAATACATGTAGCCCAAATTGGCCATCCCAGCGGCCGACCCCTTTGCCGCCGCCTCCCTATACCACTGAACCGCAAGCACCAAGTCCCTCGTCACGCCCAAGCCGCTCTCATAACACACGCCTAGCGCCAACATGCCGCGGCGACTCCCGAGCCTCGCCGCCCTCGCATACGCAACCGCCGCGGCTTCCCAGTCTGCGTGCACCTGAGCGGCCAAATTGCCCATGGCCACACACGCCGACGGACATGCACGACGCGCGGCTTCGGCATACCAGTCGATTGCGCGTGCAAGGTTGTTGGCCGCGAGCGCAACGCCGGCGAGCCCCGTCATAGCGCCCACGTGCCCGGCTTTTGCCGCACTCAAGTAGAGTTCGGCGGCCTTTGTGCGGTCGCGGGTCACAATGTCGCCCAGGTTGTACATGTGCGCGAGAGCTGTGAGCGCATCGGCGGACGGCGCCGGGTGAGGTGTTGGCGGCCGAGCAGATGATGTGGCGGATGTGTCGGTTGGCAGCATGCCTGCGGCTTTTCGGTAGCAGTGTAAAGCCGCGGTTGGATCCTTGGGCGTGCCGAGACCCGCGTGGTGTAAAGTGCCGAGAAGGTACCATGCAGGTGCATAAATGGTGTTTGGGCCGGCAGGCGGCCGCTGGACGGCGAGACGAAGCAGGTGGAAGGCTGTGGCAGGACAGCGCGTAGAGCATCCGAGACCATGCAATGCTCTCTCGGCACGTGCTGTAAGGAGCTCGGGCGTGTCACTCGGCGATGACGTTGGGGTAGGGCGAGGAGAAGACGATGGAGGGGCAGTTTGGGCCGGTACAGGCTTGGGGCTAGCAAGCTGGCGAATCGCGTCCGAGATCTTTTGCGACACGTACTGCTCAATATCCGGTGAGATCGGGTCGGTTGAGGAAATGGCCGACTTTGGCTGCTGATGTGTGAGGCCGAGAGACAAGAGCGATATAACTTCTTGCAGAGTGTTGCGTGCGGAGGTTGCAAGAAGCTCGACCTTGTGGCGGCGCGAGTTGGACAGCAAGAGAGCAATGGGTCCACTTGAAAGTGGGAGCACACGCCGCAAAGCGACATGAAATCGAAGGAGGGCCAGGTAGTGCTCAAAGAGGGTGCATTCAAAGGGAGTTCCGAGGTATTCGACGCCGCAACGGAACTTGGAAGGACCGTCTTGCTTGGATTGAATCAAGGTTGGTACAGCACGAAGCTCGGCTTCAATGTCGGCTTGGCATTGATGCAAAGTGTCCTGCAAACATAGTAATCAACAACTCGTCAACATACATTGCTCTTCAGGTCATGGGAACATTTTTTGAACGGTTCATACGAGCAGGAAGCGGGCGTGTGTGATGACTACATTCCACGCTTTTTTGTCGTCGCTCGCCTGCACCTCGAGTTCGAGGAGCTTGCAAATAGCAATCGACTGGTTCTTGAGGTCATCGACGGTCAACCGGCCGCCAATCGACGACAGCCACAGCTTCCAATTCGCGTCATTGGTCGGGCTATAAGCTGTCGAGGGGGTTGTTGGACTGAAGGGCAGTCGGTCGCTTTTCTGCTCATCAGCGACCTGAACACGGCGTTTGGAAACCAGCATCGGGTCCAGGCCAGTGGTGTTAATTGGCGTCGGCATTGTTCTAATTGCAACGAGCGTGCTGGTGTATCATGAGTTATTTGTACTTTTTTTTGCCGTGTCTGTGACTTGAATGTGCATCAATTTCCCAAGTGTTGGTGGGTCGAGTTGACGCGTCCAGTCCAAGGTTGGGTGCAAACACTCACATTTGCATCCTGATCGCGGTCATGGCACACATGCAAAGCCTCCGACCGATTTCTTTTGACTTCGTGTGGATAAACGCCGGATATTGATGCACGTGCAGACAGGGTGTGCGGCTGTAGTATGCGAATTGTGTATGTGAAATGTTGTCCATCGTTCGTTTGCCTTCAGGATAAAACATTACTTGGGCAGCCCGCGGACGCTTTGCCCCTTTTGAAGAATCGCGTGCCAGTTTGGTAGCATATTCCGAATCATCAATCACGAGCATTATCCACGTCCAATTGGCTGATGACAGAAAAGTTTTCGACAGTCATTACTATGAGCATTACATGTCAATAGTCCGCATCTTTGATCTTTAATGCGGGCTCGAAGGCTCCGAGCGAATTCACCTCAAGTTGGGACCACATCGCCATTTCCAGGATCACGCTCAAGACTCACCAGCGAATACACAGAACAATCAGCCAGCCGATTTAGGAACGACGCTCTCGATCCCCTCGGTCAGACGGCCGTGAGCCCAACACTACATTCACTCTACTCAGCTTGTTCGCTTGTGGGCTTCCTTGCCAACCATCCACGTTTTCGATTTCATCTGAACGGCCACGATAACGACAAACGAACAGAACAGGCCTGGTCCAACTTTGCGTCTGCGTCGAGATCCACTCGTACTTTCAATTCGAGTCACAACAACTTTTCCACACGCAACACATCCAACTCTGACCTTTGACGCGTGATTCCAGCTGCTTCAAGCAGGGGCCAAACGCCCTGTTCCCACCATCCTGCCATGAGCAATCCTCACATGGATTCGGGACCACCGCAAGTTGGCAACCCGGGCGATTCCGATGCTCGAAGCAACCCCAGCCAACCCACTCCTCTCGTCCGGGCACCATCATCAAGTCCCGATCTCAACGGCACAACACGATCCGAGCTCGAGCTCACCTCCAAAGGCGGCCATGGCTTGGGAGCCGGACGAGAAGCGCCCAATCTCCGGCCAGATTCACCCGACACTGTCACTGGATCCACAGCTGCCAATACCCGACCAGTCACGCCGGGCTTACCAGAGTTTGCCACTTTCACCACACCCCTCCTATCTGCACCGGACGGCATGAAACCACTATCCCTTTCGAGTACCGGTGGCGCCTCGCCAGGAAGCGACCTGCTCCTCTCAGCAGCTGTCTCAAAATCTTCACTTTCTGCCGCGGGTGCAGCCTCAGCCACAGTCCCCCCTCCCTCGTCAGGAGGGGCAAGTGTGGGAAATCCCGCAGCCAATGGGTCATCCGCTTCAGCAGCTAGCGCTTCACAAAAATCAAACGGCGGTGCACCGCCACCACAAGACGACAAGGAGGATGCCATGATCATGAACATGAACCCCCAGCGGCGCGCCGCCGCGGGCAGCCCCGAGATGATGGCCGGACTACCCAACCTGCTCGAGGAAGAGGACGAAAAGGAGTCGTCATTGGCCAAGTTGCAGCGGTACATTGAAGAGCGACGAGCCGAGCTTGAAAAACGGCCCGTCAGTACAAAGCACTTGGGCGAAACGTCTTGGTGGGACTTGATTACCTCGTCGATTTTCGGCGGATTTGCCGTGCTCAACTTGGGCCTCAACGTGAGGATTTACCTCAGTATCGCTTCGTTGAATGGGGTGCAGCCCAAAGAGATTCTTGACGCTGGCGTGTGGACAAACATCCAAACGTTCAACCATATTCTGCTGGCGGGTATGCTCAAGGACGCGGCAAGGGCGTTGATATTCTTGGTGCTCTTGATTCTCAACCGGTTTGACGGAGCGTTGGAGATGTCATTGCTCAAATGGGGATACGCATATCTCGCGCACTCGCCCGTCCTGATTCCCATGCTTTTCAGTTCTTCGCACCGCCGAAAAATCATTCCGTCGCTCAAGCTCGTCAATCATCCCAAAAGTACGCCGCCCTCTGTTTTACTTTCTTCAGTTGCGGGCTTCAATGAGCTGACCTGTGCTTGCCGATTGCAGTCGTGTTTTGGGACATTGTGTTTGGCGACTTGCCGTCCGCAGTCATTTGCATTCTGCAAAATGTCCAAAACTTCTCGACCGAGCCCGGGAAAACCATCAACTTTGAGCCTATTCTCATCGTCACGGCCGTCATTTTCGGTTTGCTTGTGCGCCTCACCCGCTTCCTGTGGATTGCCTTGCTCATGATGAACGAGTTTGGCCAAAAGCGTGCGCGAGCGCTGCGGCTACTCAAGCACTTGTACCTATGGGGGCGTGGGTTGGAGTATTACATTGTGTTCCTTGGTGACGATACTGACAAGCAGAAGCTCATGTACGTTTTGTTCCATTTTGACCTTCTTTCACGCCTGTGCCCCGTGCTGACCATTCTTTGTGCTGCAGTCAACATATCAAGTCCCGAGTGCAAGACTTTCAGGAAATGAAGGCTAAGCACATTCAAGACGCGTGGGCAAAGGGTTTCAAGTCCATCATCATTCTCAACACACTTCAATCCGTTGTAAGTTTACTCAGCGGCATTTACCGATTTCAGCTTGACAAGGCGAATGACGTGTCGGCGCATTTGCCGGAGGTGCGATCGGACACTGTTTTTTTTTGAAAGGTGGAAGCTCTCCAATTCTCGCTGACTTGACTTGCGTTCCCATTTTAGTTTGAGCGCGTTGTCAAGGAATACGAACAAGAGCTCATCAACCTTCGTGGCAAAGCCTTGTGGAAGCTGTCCGTCAAGGACCGGCACATCGAGGTCATCAAGCTGCTGTGGAAAAATGAGCTTGTTCGCACCTCGCTTCGCAAGTTTCAAACAACACACGCTGACAAGTGGCAAGAGCGCCGCTTCAGCCGCATCTTGGGTGTCAAAGACATTTTGGACGACCCGCATCAAATTACTTCATTGCTGAGCTCTTCACTGACTGTGGATCAATAGTGCGTCTCGTGTTCTCTCTTTCCGTATTTTTCTTGCGGATTGCCACTTAGGTTCTTCTTGTTTGTCTCTTCTTAATAGCTGTCTCGAGCACGCCGAGCGTATCCTGGCCGACGATTACGAGCCAACTGTTGCCGACTTGGAGCAAATGCCCATCAGTTTGACTGAGCTATTGTTTACCGAGCTGTGCAAGTCAACGTCGTACCACGTCAAGGACAAGGTATTAGCCAACAATATCTGCATTTTGGACGTCCCAAAGGGCTTTTCTCGAACAAAACTACAGGCTCTGGTTCGTGCTTTTCCTGCTCTCAAGTCAATCAGAGTCGGATTGTCGCTCACACACTTGCATGGTTGCTGCAAACAGATTCCGTTTTGCCAAACTCTCATCTTGTTCCTCGACATGAACAAGTTTGACGAAATGGTCATGCTCGCCAAGCCGAAAGCCAAGCCTTCGAGCGGCGGTACCGGCAACAACAACGTTGGAACCAACTCGGGCCATCTCAATGTTTTGGGCGGCGACCGCTTCGGTCAGCAGACCATCGGCATGGAAACCGTGGACGTGTCGCCAAAGGACAATGACGCGTACGCATCGGCAGCCATGCTGCCTGGCCCTGGCGAAGGCGGTGCAGGCAGTCCAACAGGTGGGGCGGGCGGCGGGCCAACAGGTGTATTAAAGCCGAGGCTGCAGGTGGAACTCGAGTTCTTTGAGCGCGTGTGTAACGCAAAGGACAAGAACAACATGGTTACGGGCATTCTGGTGTTTTGGAAAAACTATTCGGTCTTCAAGGCAAGGGTCAACGCACCAGGAGGATTGGACAACTTTATCCAGCTGTATCCAGACTACAATGAGAAGAGTCATGGTACATTTCCCATCCTTCCTGTGACAATTCCTTCATCACTGTCTAACTGACGATTATTTCTTTGTCTTCCAGGTGCTCTGAATGGACCAAACGTGATTCGATACTTCAAGCGACGGATCCTGCGCGCAGCCAACCCGGGCGACCGCTACGTATCCATCATTCCGGACTGGGAACTCAACCGGCGATTTGATCTGTTTGCGACCTTGAATGAAGTCATCTTTGGTACGAACTCGGTGATTTCCTGACTTCTACTGAGGTGCATTGGCTTACATTTGCGGGCACCGTAGACCACTACGTCGTACATCGTGTCACATAGGGCCACAGTTTCCCATGGCGGGATGCGTATGCGTTTGCCATGGCCACCCCTCTCAACTGGTTTTTGATCCTTCTTGCCTTCTGCCTTTTGGTTCCGATGTGCTGTATTACTAGCCTTCATCCCAGGGTGAGTCGTTGCTGTCCTCCAACCTCAACGTGCCACCATCTCCTTTCTCTCTTTCCTTTGTTGCTTACACTGTGTGGACATAGTCGAAGCCACCCAATTGTCATGTCCCTTTTTCCCATGCCGCACTCACAACGGCTCTTTTTTTTTATCGTTCTTCTATTGAGCGTCCATTTCTTTCGCTTCCGTTTTTGATGCCCGATTGATCCGTGTTGCTTCTTGAACCATCTGTCTTGCGCTATTGTCCCCCCTTGCGTCCTTGTTCCTTGTTGCCCCAGTCTGTTTGTTGGAGAGGTTTGTGTTTGAGTTGTGACATTTTTCATTTTTCTGATTTCCGTTTTGTCCTCGTGTTGCCTTTCATTTCTGTCACCGTTATCGGTGCACGAATCTACCTGGATTATACATTTAGTGCCTTGTGCAAAACGCAGCGGCCGCATGTTCGACACTTGAAGGAATACAAGCGTGCATGGCTGCACGACACCAGCTTCAATCATCAAATTGTCAACCGCACAACGGATAAAAATATACACAAACGAAGCGCATTCACAACCTCCTGGGCTTCGCATTTCTCGTACTTCCCCTGCCCATGCGCGTATGGCACTTTGCCGTCATCAACCGCCGATATGCCTCCTCAATGTGCGCGGCCTGCAACGGCTCCCTCCTGGGCGGCGGCGGCGCCACAGGGCCCTCATCCACGGTCCCCTGTGCTGCTAGTACACTGCCTTCACCGCTTGCACCTCCAAGATCGCCAGCTCTGCCCGTTGCCCTCTCGTCCACATCCATGGTGCCGCCCGCATCCGTTGGCGACACGGGCGAAGGCTGTGGCAGCGACTCGCGCCACTGCTCGGTAAACAGCGAGTACATGGGCACGTTGGTGGTGAGCACGAGCGGCACAGACAAGTGTGACAGCGGCGTTTCAATGCCGATGCCGACGCCCGCGCGCGAACCAAAGTATGGGTCGCCGCCGCCACCGCCGCCAACGCCGCGCCACTGGTGGTTCGAGTACAGCGGCAAAAGCGCACGCACGGGTGTGCTTGCAATGCTTGGCGCATTATGGTCGAGTGCAGATGTGGTTGGCAGCGGGGCGGCGGGCGTTGCGGGGCGGCGGAACGGCGTGGGCGGTTCCGATGGCGGGCGCGAGTGCAAGCGCAGGGCGTCGACGAGCTCGGGCGTGCCCGATGTAGCGCCGCCCGTTGCAGCGGCGCGTGCAGAGGCAGAGTTGGACATGACGGGCGTGTGCGCGGGCGAGTCGCTTGGCGGATCTGCACCAACTGGGGCGGCACTCGATTCGCGGTCATCCTTGTCCTTGCCCTTATCTTTTGCGGCTGCAGATGCCGCGGCAGCGGCAGCAGCTGCTTCCTTTGCTTCGCGCACAAGGGTTGCCTTGGACTTGCGGCCTCGCGTGCTCTTGGTCCCACGAGCGGAAGTCGATGACTTTGTCGCTTCCTCTGCGGCCGCCTTTTCCTTCTCCTGCGCGGCAGCTTTGGCGGCAGCGGCAGCGGCCGCCTCGGCCTTTTTCTTGGCTTTGCCCTTGAGCGGCTTTCCATCTGCCTGGGGCGTTGTCGCGGGCTCGGCCTTGACTGAGGACGCAGATGGCGGAGGTGGTGCGGCGGGCGTGGATGCACGGTCTGCTCGGTCCGAGGGTTTCTGAGCAGCAGTTGGGTCCACGTCCATGGGTTCACCGGCGCCGCTCGTATGGTCGGCTTCTGTGATGGAGCCCAGGCGCGAATGCGATAGGGCGGGCGAGTGCATTTCGGGTGGTGGGTGTGTGGCCGAAACGGATGCGGAGTTTGCCGAGGAGGTGGAGAGTCCACGGGCGAAACCGTTGACGAACGGTGCGTTGGTTGCATACGGGTGTGGATCGAATGGGGATATGGCGGACGAGCGATGTGGTGGCACAACGCGTAATGATGTTGTCGAGTCGGCCGCATCTTTGTCACCGGATGCCGTTGCCCTTTTCGTGCTGCCGCCACTGCCTTTGGACGAGGATAAAGTTCCGTTGGGCAGCGCGCCGGCATTCACCTCCTCGGGGATCGACTTTTCAGGCGGATGAAATCCCTTATTGAGTGCACGCTCGAGTGCCTCTTGAACGGATCGGGTACGCTCGGTCGCCTGATCTCGGACTTGGAGCGCCATTTCCGTGACTTGGCGCACCATTTCATAACACAGAAACCCAACAACGTCAATCACGTCGTCGGCGGGCTTTCCCCCGCCGAGCTGGTCCGTCATGGCCCAATCCCGGAAGCGCTTGCCCTTACGGTGCGTAAACGAAGCGGTTTTGCAGTCCGAGTAGAACATGTATTCGGCGCGGGTCATTTTGCGAGTTGCTTCGTCATCAGCCTAGTAGTCGTCATCCAAGACATGCACCGAGTATGAGCGTCACAGTGTTTAGCCACAGTTTCACGCGGAAATGTCATGTACCTTGAGGCGAATCATCATGTCCCGAAACGCTTCCAAGTTCTCCTCGTCGTCCTCATTGACTTCATCCTCCAAATGATCTGTAAACTCCTTGACATATTCCCACATAAACTTGACGCGCTTCTTTGTGGCCATGGTTGTATCGGGTGCATCGTCCTCGAGCGGATCCATGTCGTCTTTATCATCCGTGTTTGCCTTTTTGCGCACGTCCTTCCACCCGAGGTAGTCCTTGAGGCGGTTGACGCGCGACCGGTCGTAGCGGACCAGAAAAACAACGTCGTCGACCGAGATGGTCTTTCCGCCACGGCGCTTGGCAATAGCGGCGGCATTGGACATCATTTCAATGGTGTGGCGCTGGACAATTTGCTCGACAAGCGACGTGACTTGCGGGATGGCCTCGGGGACTTCGCCAAAGACGTACATCATTTGTTGGATTTCGGATTGGTAGGCGAGCGGTTTGGGAGGCGGGCGCGCAGAGGCGAGTGGTGGGTCGGTGGTGGTCGAGGACGAGTTCATGATGTGGCGAGACGGGAGGCAGGACGGGCGATGGGGACGGTGGAGAACAGTGGCGGAATTCGCAAATAGGTAATGGGATGTAGGATTTCATAGAGTTGTGTGGTTGGTAGATTGCATTGTGTTGGATGAATGTATAGGTGTATCTGATTTTGTGTCCATTGGACTGAACTTTTCAATATTAACGGGACCCCGATCCACCGTGCCTCTGTCGATGTCGCCCCCCCCCCCAATGCCGTGGATCCTGGTCCCTGGATCAGACCAGTGGTGATGTATGAATTAACAAACACATGTGAAATGGACGTCAATGATGTTCGCAATTGCACGTTAACGAATGCTTGCGATTGATGATCATCCCCACTGCCACCGACCCTCGCTCGCTTGACATCCAACTTCAACTTGCACCGCCTCCATTAGTTGACTCTGGAGCCAAGATCACACACACAATGGACCCAAACGCCCCTTCTCCGACGGCGGCTCCTCTGCGCGTTGCCTTCCAAGGCATTCATGGCGCCTACTCGGAGTCGGCCCTCTGCGACTTTTACGCTCACCACCGCAATCTGGACCCGGTGTCGCCCATCTCACCCATCTCGTCAATAAACGCGTCCCCAGTCTTGACCTCGACCACGCCCACGTCGCCCTCGTCTCCTCACCCACCAACACCAAGGGGCTCTGTATTGGCCGTCCCTTACGCCCACTTTGACGAGCTCTTTGATGCCCTTGAATCGGGCCAAGCCGACCGTGGCTTCGTCCCCGTCGAAAACACACACTCGGGCTCCTTTCCCGAAATCAACCATCTCCTGCGCCAGCGCGCTGTCCACATTACCGCAGAGTATGTGGTCAAGGAGCGCCATTGCTTGATTGGCCACGAGGGCGTTGAGCTTAGCGTATGTCATACATCTCCTTCACTTTGCCCGCCATTCCGGAATTCACCATGGCTCATCAGTCACGATCAACAGCAACTCACTGAAATCCGGTCGCATCCGGCCGTCCTCGACCAATGCCGCTCGTACCTCCGCACGCTGCTCGCCTTGCACCCACACATTTCGCTGGTCCAATCCACCGACACGGCCGCCGCCGCACACGCCGCAGCCACCCACCCGTCACGCACTGTGGCTGCCCTGGCGTCCTTGTCGGCCGCCCGCATCCACAACCTTGCCCTACTCGTGGCCACGCCCCTACATCCCTCCAACATCACCACTCGCTACTACGAAGTGTCGCCCGTCCCACTGCCCGTCCCGCCGCGCCATCTCGCCCCAAAGACCGTTTTGGCCATCACCCTGAAAAACTCGCCGGGGACGCTGTTCAAAGCCCTCTCCTGTTTTGCTTTGCGTGACTTGAACGTGGGCAAGATCGAGAGCAGGCCGCAGGGCGGCGCACAGTACCCTTGGGAACTCGTGTTTTACTTGACGGTGGATGCGAGCTTGAACGAGGCGAGCTTGAAGCGTGCGTTGGACAACTTGGAAGAGTATGTCACGGGATGTAAAGTGCTAGGATGTTTTGCGAGTTGGACGCAAAAGGCCGGCGAGGGCGTCAGCCGGCCGTATGGTCTCTAAAAGTCTGGTCGGTGCCTGGATCGTTGTGAGCCAGTGCGGAAGATACACAACATGTTCATGTATGCACGTCATCATTTATTTATTGGGACAGTTCCTGGATCTTGCGATCCTTGAGCACAAGCAGCAGTTCCAGCTTGTGAATCTTTTCCTGCAGTATCCCCACAGTCTCCTTGAGCGTCGCAATCAACTGATCCTTTTCCTGATCACCTGCCTGCTGTTGCTGTTGTTGTTGCATCTGCTGGTACCCTGATCCGGAAGCAAACGGATCCACCACCACTGAAGATGATCCCGGCCCTGCGGCAGCAACAGCAGCGGCGGCCAAGTTGGTCGGCGCAGGGGCAAACGGCAGGCTCATGTGTGAATTCGATCCTTTGCTGCCGCGCTTGAGCATGGGCGGCGGACCACTGGCGTTGGACGGTTGCGGGTACAAAACCGAGTCGTGCAGCGAGTTGGTGTGCGACATGGCTGTGCCAGCACCGGCGGCTGCACGTGGTTGCTTTGTGGCAGGCGGCGGGTTGGTTGCGAGCATGTGGAGCAACTGCAAGTTGTTGTATGCCGGTGAGTGATTGAATCAATGCGAGTGAGCAACGGCAGCAGGTTGGAGGAGCACCTTTTGCCGAATATCAAATAGGACCGTTTCCACAATGCCTGGCTTGCATTGGACAATTTGCTGGATCGTGTCGTCCGTCAATGCGCACCCGAGCTTGCGCAAGACCTTGACTGCAAGATATAACGGGTGCCCTCCAACTCAGATTCCCACACACTAGTTCCAACCAAACACACAACAGCACGTACAGCTCAGCGTATTCCAATTGTAAATCTTCTGGCTCGTGGAATTTGCCGGTGGGTAGTTATGCAACTCGACCAGCCGCGGATTTAGCTGATGAATGATTTCGGCCGCAAGGCATGCATCAGAAAAGTCGCGCGTAAAGTTGCGTTTGGGTCGCGAGAGTGGGAACCCGTCGACCCATTTGAACAGGTCCGTAAGTTCTTCTTCAGAGAGCAAGCCCAAGGATCCTGGTGACCGTGGAGTGCCTGCGTAGCCTTCAGCGCCTGGTGCTGCGGGTGCGAGTGGTGCGGGTGGTTGGGTAAGCATGGCGGAGGGAGCGGCAGAGTGGGCGGTCCGTGGCGAAGTTGACGAGGGTGGCGGCGGCGGTGGCGGCATGTTGACGGGCCACTGACTTGAGGATGGTAACGATTGACTGTTTGCATGCAGTTACTTGCTGCCATCGGATGCATCCATGTATAGTCAAAGGATACGGGCTTTGTACAGAGTGACGATTGAAGCTGTGATCGACGACCCATCCCACTTGGCCATGGGAATTGACACGGTGGACTGGTATCGTAGAAAATTTGCTGACGGCAAGTTCAACGTAAACCAGTCAGAGAAACAACAAATCGAAGTATCGGGAAACTTTGATGAAGTATATACTGATGGACGGCCGACATCCACGAGACTATATTGGATAGTGTACAAGAACGGCTCTGATGCCCGCACACACTAAGACATGTACTTGCTCCTACAGTTCTCCCAATATTCCCAGACCGGCGCGGAAGTTTTGGCGCGCTTCCGCTGTGGAGCGCCAATGCTCGCCGCAGAATCGGAAGAGTTGTCCTTCGTGGCCAAGTTATACTGGTAGACGATTGCGATGACGTGGGAAATCGCTTCTTGGTGCTCTCCTTCACATCGGGCTGCACGATCCCTTGGCCAAGTGGGTGGTAGTGACTTTGGCTGGAAGATCTTGATCGGAGCCGTTGGGTGTCGTGGCAATCGAGCTGAGCGGCGTGTCAGAGACAAACAGACCCGCGGTCGATGTGCCTGGAAGGTCCGCGGCATAGGGATGCGCGCTGTCGAACCTCAAGAATCCTTTGTACTTGTGGGAAGATTTGCACCGCGCCATGAAAATGTTGGACGGATCTGCTGCCTCGCCGTCACCGTCAAAGGATGGAGCCGCTGCAGGGATCACTGTGGCCGATTCACGAATAACCGGGCCATCGTACTGGTAAACTTTTTCCACTGAAAGTGAAGTCGGTGTGTAGGCTGTCCAGCGGATCCCTGGCCCTGATTTCGCTTTACGGGATGGTGAAACGACCGTGAAGACGTCCTAACCTTCCGCTTGACGGTTCCATGAAGAACTTGGCGGTAGACGTTGAATAAGATCTTCCTTGGACATAATCCAAGCGCAGCGGTCACATAACATGGTAACCAAGACTTTTTTTGCCGTTCGAGTGTTTACTCGTCTCGCATCCGAGACCTCCGCGCATGGGGCTCCATCGTGGGCACGCGGGCGCGTTTGCAGGACTCGATGCTTCATTGAGGGGCGCGGCCATAGTGTTGAAAGAGTGGGCGGCGAAGAGCCCGTGCTGGACGTGTCGGTTTTGGGTGTGGCCTAGCTTCAGCAGAGCGTTCTTCGAGGTCGGAAACAGGATGGCGCAAAGGACAACCACAGCCACGGACGCCCTTGTCAAGCGACGGGAGTGCCGCAATGCATCTGTACCGTTGCGCTGGGTTGGCGGTCGTTCGCTGAGCTTAGCAGCGGTTAGCATTTACGTTGTTCGGTTTTCTGGGACAATTAGAGGTCACGATTCAAGTGACTCACTCACGGGGACCCTTTCAGCGTCACGATGCGATGCATACAAAAGATATTCATTACCATAAACTACGAAAAGCTATTCAACTACATCTGCAACGGCATCACCTCCCACCCTTGCTTTTCCAGCTCGCCGGTCTTTTCAGCGTTCCCCAAAATGACCCGACTCGTCTCTGCCCTCCCGTCCCCACGCATCCTCGGCACCAAATACTTCTCGGCTACTTGCACAATATCCTGTGCGGTCACATTAAACAACGCATCCCTCCTCTCCTGCCGCATCTCCTTTGTAATTCCATGCGCAAACTCGGTACTTCCCTGCGACCCAACATCCACGGGCGCATCCATGGACCCAAACATGCCGAGCTTTGCCTCGAGCAAATCCTGGTCGCTCACCTTTCCCTGCGCCAACCACTCGATCGCACGCTCAAAGTCGTGCATGGTCTCGAGCTGACGTGGGTCGCGGTACGAATACATGAGGAATGCGCCCTCGCGCGCATTGTGCGTTGCGCCGCCGCCGTACGCGCCGCCCTTTTCGCGGATCTCGCGGTGTAGGAACTGGTGCGTTGCGAGACTGCCTGCAAGGTTGAGTGCCATGCTCTCGTGTGCCGACGTGTACGGGACGGTCGGGATGGCGAGGGCACAGTAGTTGACGGGGAAGGGCGCAGGAACAAACACGGACGAATTGCGTTTCGGGGCCCAAGTGTCGTCCGTTGTGCCCGCCGGGTTGGGCTTGAAGTTGGATGCGACGTGGGAAAGGTGCGAGAGGGCAGTGGGGATGTGCTCGTCCTCGGCCACCACCATATACTTGGTTTGGGCCCTCTTGACGTGATTGAGGATGGCCTGTTCATATGATGTGAGTATCATGGGCGGATGAGCGAGCAATAGGGACACAAGAGTCTGCGTGTGGCGTACCTCAAGCTTGGGGACAACGTCTTCAATCTTGCCAGCTTGAAGGCCAGAGAGGAATTGCAGTTGCGAAAGGCCGCTCCAGGATTCGGACGTGGCCTATTTCCAAAACAGTCGGGAGCACGAGGTACGTCAGTGTACGAATCTCGAACGATGACTCGCGTGCGGCAATAATGGGCGAGAACGTACAAAAGACGGCAACAGCTTGGACGCGGCAAGCGCCATGGCAAGCGAATGCCCACGATGCGCAATTCCATTCGCCATGGACGTGACGTTGCCAGCAATCAAGTTTTGCAAGCGGTCAATGCGGTCAAACTTGGTTTGAAATGTGAGCTCCGACATGAGGCGGGTCAAATGTGGGACATTCTTGGTCAGGGCGTTGCCACCAATGCTGAGCTGGAAGAGCTGGTCGCCCTTGTCTGTATGGCATTGCGCCGTCAGATTCTGGAATGCACACAAGGTTGATTCAAGCAGACAACGTACGATCCAGCGACGATGCCGTGCGAGGCGACATGCCAATACCGCCAGTGTATAGCCGCATTTCTTGATCGAGCTCCTCCATGGTCTTGTTGTGGGTGCCTTGCCAAGTCAAAGCCTATAGCAACATGCGCGCACATAATGAGCGATTTGACAGCTACCGTAGCAAGCAACGTGAAACCTACTGATGTAAACAAGGGCAGATACGGGTGCAGAGCAGGATCCAACCCCTTCAAGTCCGCAACAGCAGCAAGGTACGTAATCCCATTGGTCGGCGCCTTGCGCACGGTCACTTGTTCCCAATCCTCGGGCTTTGGTGCAGGACTTGATTGCTCGACAGCGGTCTTGGTCCATGGGGCATGAATCCGCTCCACGGGATGATCCGGTGTCTCCTTGGGCACCTCGCTCAATGTCAAGCACGGCAGAACGGAAATGTCCTGCTTTGTTTCCTGGGCCTTGACCAACTCGAGCCCCTCGGCATGGATGCGCTGCCTGTCCTCGTCAGTCAACTTTGCCACATGCCACTGCAGCCGCTGTGCCTCCTCGGCTGCCACCTGTGCGGGAAACTGTGCATCGGGCGTCATGGTCAACGACACACGGTGCTTGTTGTCAAGCAAGTATTGCTTGATGAGCGTCTGGAACAGGTTCTTGTTGACGGCCTCGTCGTGCAGCCGTGCCAAGTGCTTTGTGACGGCGACCGAGTCGGCCATATCGGATCCGTGGAAAATGGACGGCGCCATGTTTTGAACAAGGTTCATGCCAAAGCTCGCCGTGACATGCCGCATGCCAAGCTCCATTTGATGAATCACGGCATCAACGCGTTCCTTGGGGAAACCGGTTTCGGCAACGGAGCGCAGGACCCTCCAAATGGTTTCCTCAACTTGAGGGATTTGGTCGGCGGAAATGCCCTGCACGCCAATGGCGAATGAGGCTCGGCGAGTAGAAGGGTCGTATCCGATCGCCGGCGAGTAGTCGGGAGCGAGGCCAGAGTCGATCAGGGCTTGCTGCATGGGGGACGATGAGCCGTCGAGCAGAAGCTTGGAGAGGATCGACAGAGCCGTGTTGGTGTAAACATCGGCCGAGGTGTCATTGCAGCCCCATGCGAGACAGAACCGAGCCTGCTTGTTTGGATCACCCACTGACAAGGTGGCAATGTGAGAGTGAGTGGACGAGCAACGAGTGCAAGAAAGGCTCGGTAACATACTCGGATCAAACATGGCTGTCTCATGGACCGTCTTTGGCTCGCTCAAGGTTGGCAAGTCCTTGACACCCGACACTGGTCCCGTGTTGGCCTTACGTTCAGCGGGTAGCGATTCCAGCGTCTGGTTGACGTAATCGAGCGTTTCGGCCAAGTTGAAGTTGCCGTAAGAGAAAAAGTGCGCATTGGCGGGGGCATAGTGCTTGTGATGGAACTCGACAAGCTGCTCCCAAGTCAAATCGGTAATGTTCTTTGGATCACCGCCAGAGTTGGGAGCATAAATCGAGTCGGGGAACAGGTGGCGGTTGAGGGCCATGGCGAAATGGTAGTGAATTCCTGACATGGCTCCCTTCATTTCGTTGTACACGACACCCTTGAACTCGATGGGAGACGTTGGATCGTGGACGTTTTTGTGCTCGAGGCGCCAGCCTTCTTGAGCAAAGTCGAGCCGGCGGAGATTGGGTTGGAAGACAGCTGATTTTGGGACACGAAGCGTTAGGCGAGCCAACATCACCATCAGGCAGAAATAAAGAATGCCGTGCTGTGTACCATCCATGTACACACTCATCAGATTGCGATAGTCTGTCTTGTTCATTGTCGAAAATGGATACTGGAAGCACAGTCAGGTGAGCAGTTGCGATATGAAGAAAGCGCATTTGAGTCAGAAAAACGGTGAGATGTTGCCAGGTACCAGAGTCAAGTCTTGATATGTCATTGCGTTCATAAACGTCGACAAGGATCGCTGCAGCATCTTGAAAAACGGGTCGCGGACAGGGTACTTTTTCGATCCACAGAGAGTCGTGTGCTCCAAAATGTGCGGCACTCCTGTCGAGTCGTTGACGGGAGTTCGAAAGCCAACTCTGTTTGTGACGTTGATGTTGTCGGGTGAGGAAGCGTGGGCCATGGAGCAAGTCTGCAAAACAACCAAGAAACATACGCAAAAGCATTGTTGGCATCGTCACGGGCGAAGTGAGTGTACTTTGCGCCAGTCGAGTTGTGCGACAGCTCGGCAACGTCGATGCGCAGCTCGGGCACGGCCGTCGTCTGCGACAATGGGTACAACGAGAGTCAGCGGCCGCTGAATGCAAGACAATGGCACTCTTTGTCGTTGGGATGTGAGGCGACATGTATGAAGATACCCTTTGGACGGTGAACCCATGGATTTGCTGGCCAACAGCCGGAATCGGAATCGCGCAAGTGGAGGGGAGGTCGCCAAGTTCCGGGCCATGGCGGCGCGAACAGCCACCGAGCGAAAGGCTGGCGATGATCTTGCAAAGCGAAGCATTGCGATGAGTTACGTCAATGGTACATGGGTGTGCAATTCATTGATTGCTGCCAGGAAGAAATATTCAGGCACGCACACAGTGCAGTTTCTTGACTCCCATCCATCATGGCTGACTCTGACAGGATCGGCATCACTCGGAACCCACGTCATCAGCTCTCGTTGAGCTCACATCTCTCGCTCAATGTAAGTAAATACACCAAGACGGACGGCTGTCTCACGCCACTTGCTGGACCAATCCCAGCACGGTAACCACATCGGCAGAGTTCCCACTGACGGCCCGTCCCGACTCGCAGGTGAAACGAAGTAATGTGTATGGGAAAAGTGTGGAAACGAGGTTGGGTGCATCAGCCAAAGATGAATAAATACAAAATAGTCAATGTGTTGACGATAATCAATGGAACTGCGGATGTCGGAAGGGTTGGTCAGTCTCCATTTCTAACAGCCCAAACAGACAGGAGTGGATGCAAGCAAGGAAAGAAGGCAGCATACTCCGTAATAGCGTTCGTACAGCAGAAATCAAGCCAATGACCTTGACTTTGACACTTCCTTCGCCACCTTGCTGGCTATAGTCAGCATAAACGGATTGCTGGCCCCATCCAACTGAAGAAATGACACATGTTGTGTGCGTGAGCATCTCAGAGGGGCACGAGAGCTTGACGGTGCGCGAGAACAACATACTACGGGCGAGAAAGCGCTCCTCGTGCAAAATGGCAACAGCATTGACCATAAGGAGGCCAAAGTAGAAAATGCCACCCAAACCAACATGGTGATGCGAAGGCCAAAGCCTGTCCCAAAGGGCGGATAGTTGCGTTGATGGGGAACTATGCGAGTTGCTGCTTGGCCCGCTCAATGTCAGATTCGAGTTGCTCGATCCGCTGGTTGAGGCGCAACCGAGTGTCGGCGAGGAGGAGCTTCTCGTGAATGAGATGGAGCGTGACAGTTGTGGCGATCGCCCAAGTAGCAATCCGTGTGGCGGGGCGGGAGTACGTATACCACAAGGACCGAGTGCGGGGGGTGCGCGGCACTTGCGGGTTATCAATCAGTGGGGAGTGAATTGCCATTGTGTCGCAATTTTGCCATGTGAGGGAGGTGACAGCGATTGTCATGCAGGGCGAAGAGGGTCCGGTTTCGCCAAAGAAGGATCGACGTTCTCGAGGGCGGCCGATCCGGCCATGCACACGTCAAGGGAATCGCTGTTCGCAGTTGTCTGTGTCCCACTGAAAGATCGCGGGGTTGAAGCACATCTTTCTGCATGCAAAAAGCCTTGCCAAGAAGGATAACTTCAAGCATGCCAGTCCCAACAGCGTCGACATCATTTTCAAGCTTGAGTCGTGCCAAGGCGAGCGTCGAGCAGCTGCTCGTTGGTGCATCCCATCTTTGCGGAACGTGCGCCTCGGCGGTATTTCTGAGCACACTGCAGGATCCTTGCCCGAATCCAGTCTGGCAGGTATCAAGCTAGACTCTTCAGCACCATCAAACACTACTCTTCTCCACGTGTCTCTCCAATTCTCGGCGATTCGTTGGAACAATGGCCATCTTGCCTTGATTCCACACTCGCTGGCTGGGCCAAAGGGCACATCGCGGATATCCATGGATCCCACGCTTCTGGGAGCCGCGCCGCTGGCGGCGCACTCGAGTGGAACTGGACCACCCCCACTGTATCTGGGACCTGATTTTGCGCTTTCCCCCGAGCTGCATACAGACTCTGTGTGGGTTGCAGCAACCGTTCGTGATTCCCCGGTCGTTCAAGTATTTCAAACGCCAGCAAGTGGGATCCCCGAATCCCATAAGCAGATGAGTGTACCATCGGCCATATTGGCAGGTCATGAGCGGCAAGCAACTCACGTTGCATTTCACCCATTGGTTTCTGGGCTTTTGGCAACAGCGGCGAGGTATGCTTGTCATCGCGTGCTTGCGAGCATGGAACACTTTCATTTTCGTCTCGAGTGATTCGAATGCTGCATGTGCTCATAGGGATGACACGTTACTATTGTGGGATGTCGAAAAAATGGCACCCATCACGTCGTTGACCGCGACCGCTGTGACAAGCCTGGGTTTGACCGTACGGCGAACGAATTGCTTGGGTCGACGCGAACACATCATCCATCATGTTGATGGATCCCAGGGCAACTGGGCCGTCATCTATCACCGAAATCCCGCAAACATTCAAAGCAGGTCACGGTATACATGGCTCAGTCCACAGTCTCTGTGACTTGTGGAAGTCGCGGACCCGAGACATTTATTGCTTGCTGGGACCCGCGAAACACCTCGACACCATCAAACGAGTTACAAATTCAAAACGTCAAGTCGAGCGGGACTCCGATTCTCATGCCTGATCCGTCATTGCAAGCCGTCTACTTTGCCACGAGGGCATGTTAAGCGCTTTCTTTGTATTGCGCGATCCAGCTTGCTCGCTCGCTGTCGGCCTGACAATGGCAATCTGCCTGAATGTATGTAGGGGGAGTCGTCAATCAAGACATTCCATTGTCGGAATGGCACGCTCGAACTAGCGGCAGACTGCAAAGCCACCAAACAGCATGTATGTCGACAGGTTGGAGCCTGCCCACGCATTATCTGACAATATGCCCGTAACTGCATTCACAGTATGCGGTCGCAGCGCTTCCGAAGCTTGCTGTCAATCCTCGATTTGCCGAAATCGCCCGCTTCTGCCGCATCCGGGAAGATGGGATCATGGAGCTTGTTCCCATGACGCTGCTTCGAAAGGAATCACACATTTCGCTCCAAGCCGACCTGTACCCAGCCTTGGAGACAATGTCAACTTCACTCAAACCTGGCGATCTCGTCGGTCCAGACAAGATGGCATTTCGCCCTGATACGTTTCAATTCAAAGCCGTTGACGCAGCAGAGTCGGGTTCACCCACGTCTCCCGTGTCTGCGGTTGCAACGCTCGTTCTCGCACAAGATCGTGCAACACCGGCAGTTGTAGCTGCCGAATTGACACGCTCACTTTCCACAATGTCTCGCAAGCTGTCGATTCGATCAATTGTGGCCATGAAGGGCTTGGTCACCAGCGGGACCGCATCGTCCAGTCTAGCAGCGCTAGCGGAGGATTTGCCCGTTCCGTGTTCAACTGTTATGCGGAGAGCAATACGGCCCCACTCGTTGGCGTCTTGGAGCTGGACGACAGCCCATGTCGAGCTCATGTCGCATGGACGGCTCGTTATTGTCGAACAGTCTCCAAACGTCTCCATGTTCTTTCACATCAACAAAGACATTGACGCAGCCACTGCAGAGAGCGATACACTCGTGATTCGACCTAAAGGAGGAATGCCGATTGTGCGGCTTCAATGCAATTCAACTGATCAAGCACAGGAGTGGTGTGATAAGTTGAATCCGTACATCAACATCAGGCTCCTTCCTCGTGCGCCGGTTCGAATCGCAAGCAAGCTGGAAGTGCTTCTGCCCGCATCGCTCGCCACGCCAGTGACTCAAGGGCATAGCCACTCGCCGAGCCCGTCCATCTCCTCGGCGCCGTTGTCCACCGCACCTTTCGCTCGTGTTATGTGACACTCGAGGATACGGGCCACATCCTTTTTTACCCTGACGAATCCGCATTTATTCAACCTGATCTTAAACGACCTGCCTTTGCCATGCTTGAAATCAAGGACATGCTCTCTGTTCGATTCACTGACCTGATGAATGGAAATGAGTACGGTGCGGACGCAATGACCATGACCACTTTCACGGCTACCCTGGCATCATCGCAAGTCATTCTGCGTGCTCGGTCAAAGCATGACGCAGCCAACTGGATCGTTTCGCTGCATCAAGTGGCCATGTTGCTTGACTCTCACGAGGCCGACTCGGAAGGCTCGCTGGCAGTATCGAAGAAGGGCTATCGGCGGGAAACGCGTCTGCAGGCTCTCCACTTGACTGTGAGGTGGACGAAGGACCCATCATTGTCCAAAATCATTCTGCTGCTATTCCAAGCCTATCAGCAAACAACGGATCCTGCTGGTTGTCGGTCCTACGAACCCAACTGTTTTACCTGGAGTCGAGCACATCAACGCGGGTCTTGGCACGTATCGACCGGGTTCACTCGATTGTCATTGACCCCGCAGCTGCAACCATTTCAGTCGCATGCGAACGCGGGACAATTGTGCATTTAGTCGAACGCTCTCAGTTTAGCTGGTGGAAACAAGTGTTTGAGCGACTTTTTCGCGCATCCGGAACTCTGCTGCGAGACTTGGGCATATCCAAAGACACGTGGGCCAAGCTGGATTTGGGCAACACTGAGTCCAGTATTGTCCCGTTGGCAAGCGTGGCAAAGGGACAGTTACCCATGCTTGCCGTTATCCGTGGTCGCAACGCACCAGTGCAAGTCGTCCCAGTGCATTACTCTGAGCTCGTGCGTTGACTCTGTACCTCTGCCATTTGCCGCCGATTAGACTCCTCGCACTGAACACATCATACTGTGTGTTCATAGGATGACGCCGACGCTTGCGTTCTCGATCTTGGCTCGACAATTTATCAATGGAACGGACCAGCGAGTAGCCTCCCTGTACGTGCGCGTGCCATGGACCTTGCGAACAAGATCCGATCCAAAGAGCGGAAAAATCAAGCTAGCATCATTCAAATCACACAAAATCAGCCACGAACGGCACTATTTGACTTTCTCAAGCGACTGAGCTACTCATTAGACGAAGTGGCGAGTTTCAAGCGGGCTTCCGAGCCGGTCATTCCCGCGTCGTCAGGTGGGCTGCGATTGTATCGAGTCTACCTTGAACTTCATTCGCCACAGGCAGAACTCATTTACGAATGCAACGGCACATCACAAGAGCAGCCGCGCAAAAAGCACCTCGACACAACTCGGTGATTGTTTTGGTGGACGAGCCGAACGAGCTGTGGATTTGGGTCGGGAAGCAGTCGAGCGCACTTGATCGAAAGCTGGCAATGACCGTGGCAGCCCGGATGCATTTCGGGTCCAATTTCGAAGCACGTTTCGAATCCAAGAAGGCTTTGAGCCTATGGTATTTCAGCACAAGTTTGCCGATATGGACACGAGCCTCCCCATCGCCCTCCGACCTGCCAAGCCAGGCCACTCTCGAATCGCGTCCTCGGCGGTTGCGAGCAGCAAGCAGTCTACGATTGATTTGGATGAGGTGCTTGCCAGAGCCGAGGCAACTGATCGTCTGGCGACAGAGCAAGTCGCTGGCAAACTCAAGGACACGGATAAGGTCGAACTGTTTCTGGTGGAAGACTTCACAACGCGTCGGATTCCAGGCAAAGGAGCGGCACTGACGGCACTTGCACGCAACGAAGCGTACATTGTGTTGCATACCGAGATTCTCAGCGCAAGCAAGCGCTGCACGGGATACTTTTTCCAAGGTTCAAGTGCTACGCAGTTGGACAAGGGCTCGAGCGCATTGCTCACTGTTGCGCTGTGTAAGGACGCGAAAGCGGCAGCCGATGTGAGCCAATCCGCGTCGAGGAGGGATTGGAACCCGCCTCGTTCTTTGGATTGTTTGAAGCGGGGGAAATATGCTACTGATGGGATCCAGCAATGCAAAAAGTGGAAAGAAGCAAGGCGACGGATCAGGTGTGCAACAATGCATGCGTGGTTGATGTACGCGTGACAAGGCACGGTTTGCTCGTTGCAAAGGAATGTCTTGTTGATCTGTCCAGTACGTGCGCTGTGCATCTGTCTGTCCGAGTCGGTCGGTTCTGTCGCATTGTGTTCTTCTGACACTGACGGAGATGTTCTTCATATAGCTGTAGCCCAGTTCCATTTCAGCCTGATTCTTGGCAGCAAAGGCGTCGTTCATATGGCTCTCATGCCCCGTCCCTGACTGGCACCATGCTCTCGCGCATTCGTTCACACTTCAAAACGTGGGACCTTGCCACTGTGAAATGTGGACCAGAAAAGGCCAGTGCAACTGTTTCCCACCCACGGCTGTTTTCAGTATCCAATGCGAGCGGCCAAGTCACGGCTGAATATGTTTGGCCGTTTGCCCAATCGTCCCTGTCTCGCAACAGCGTCCATGTTCTCGATACGACACGGACAGTCTTTTGCTGGCTCGGATCCGAAGTGGAAACAGCAGAGATTGTTCACGCGCTCAAGTTTGGTATCCAAATGTGTGAGCACCTGGGACGAAAAAAAGTCATGGTCGTTTACCCAGGCCAAGAGCCCGGCGAGTTCACGGCGTGCTTTCATGGCTGGATCGGCCCTCCGGTACCTCTGGAATCGAGCAAGGCCATGCTTCAAGAAGCAAAGTTCTACTTGAGCGAGCTCACACGAACCGTGTATTCGCTCAAGGAATTGCAGAGCATGGATTTGACCAAGGCTTTTGTCGATCTCACACGTTTAGAGGATTACTTGAGCGACGCCGAGTTTGATACAAACTTCAAGATGACGAGGGAAGCATTCAAGGGGTTGCCTTTGTGGAAGCAGGAGAACATCAAAAAGGAAGTTGGGTTGTATTAACGTTCAACAGCGTGTCGTGATCATCAACACTCGTCGTTCCCACGCCATTTCCCACTGCAGATCCACATCGCTTTCGGGATGAGCACTTGACGATCCGCCCAAATACTTACTGAAAATTTCCCTTGTGCTACGCACTTCTCACTACCAGCAACTTATCCAACACTGCAGATTCCGACCGCGCTTCAACGTGGGGCCGCCGTTGTCACTTGTGCGCGATCACGGAGCCGTCACCCCATCGTCATCGGCGTCGCCCTTGCTCCAAACCGCCCCACTACGGTTCATTCGGGAAAATTGTCGGGGGTGAGTTGAAGTTGCCGCATCCATTACTCCTGCAATGTGCCATAGCTCCACTAATCCACGATCGGATTTTTTTTTCTTGAGAGCAGCCATCTACGGTTGGGTCGAAATGGAAGCTCATTTTGTACTTCAGTGTCCCGATTCTGAGCATGGTTGCAGTCTTTGCGGCTTGGTCGTCATGGAAATCGTCTCCTACGCCAGACACCACACCTTTCACTGGCGGCTACATGGCGCCGTCGGACTTGCATGTGCAGGTAAGTACATTCACACGTTCGAATCTGTATCTCGAGCGTGCATTCCCAAGCGACCATGCTCACAATTTTGCCCATTTACCCTGATGGAAACGTAGCATGGCTTGCACGTGCGTGTCCCGCAAGCATTTGAGCACATCGAAGAGGCATTCGTCGCAACGACAACGACGACGACCACGCTTACCACGGTCAGTACGACCGACAAGTCCACATCATCAACCATGACACCCACCTCCTTGACATCCCTTGCTCAGCCTACCGCAACGATCGGGACCTTCACTCGCATGATGCCAACGGCTGAGGCTGGGATTCCGGCCACTCGGGCAACAGCCATCAACTTGCGCATCGGTGGGACCTACGCGGTACCTACAAGCGGCCCCATGGCGACCGCAACTCCTCAACGTCCGTCCTTGCCATCAGATACCCTGCGATTGTCAGCTCCTGCTCAAGGGAGAGCGTGCCCATTGACTGGGGTGGCACTACCGGTCGCTCGCTGTCATTCTTGATCGAGTACCTTGGCTCAAATGCAACCATTGCAAGTATCTTCGCCAATCGCTTCCAGCAACGCACAAGGCAACCGCGCATGGAGGTGCCCTGGCACTGGATCTCAAGCTCTGGTGAACCATTGACGTTCCGCATTACGGCCTACGAGTCATACGAGCAGTTTGCCTCGCAGTATTCAAGTGTCCAAGTCGTCACGATTTCCCGGGCAGATAGTATTGCACCCGTATTAGAGCAGTCGGATCGTTTACATGTTGTCGGCCTCAACGACATCATTCGCGCCAAGACCAACATCCGTTTTCCACCGTGTGCAAACGTCAATTCATCGCAAGCGGTATTGAACTTCTCTTGGAAGCTGTTCAAGTCGTCAGACGGGTCCGAAGTGAACATGACGACACTACCCGACGTCCAGGGTCTCACGAATCGCAACGTGGGCTTCCGTGTGTCGACATTGGACTATGGGTCTTATGAGCTGCGCAGTATTGTCACGTACAACGGTGTCAGTGTCGCTGCCTCATCCAAGGTGTCAATTGTGCCATCGGATCTTCGCGTGGCTATCAACGGAGGTAACTACCAGATCATGACTGTGTCGCGAAACAACACCTTGTCGGTTTCCGTGTTTGATCCCGATTCATCGGCGTTGTATCCTCGCTCGTACTTGCTGTCGTGGCTTCAATGCCCGCTGGACATGTCCAGCTGCGTCGTCGTTTCGGACAGCCGCAATTACACGATACCCTCAAACACCTGACTGCCGGCACAACATACGCGTACGCCGTGGCACTCGCCGACCAATTTGCCACAGGTCGCAAGATTGCTCTCGACATGGTCTACATTGAAGCAAGCTCATCTTTGCTTCCCCGGGTGCTTGCTGCGCGTGTGCCTGCTCGTTCGCTTGTGTCTGTGGAGGAGGATGTGATTGTCTTTGCGCGTGTTGTGGACGCAACAACGGGCGCTCGTGTGTCGGAGGTACAAGGGTACAGCTGGACCGTTTCGCCGCGCAGCGTCACTACACTTGCAGGTTCGTTGCCCGGCCGTCGCGGAGACTCAGTCTACGTGATTCCGAAAAACACGTTTGCCGTTGGATCTGACGTAACCTTGCGTGCGACTGCGTCTCTGCCTGGTAACTCTACCGTTTCCACCGATGTGCGGATCCAGTATGTGGGATTGCCCACGGGCGGAACTTTGTCAGTTTTCAATGACCGGACTGGTCAAGAAGGCGGCTCGGGCGTTGGGTTCACCGACACGTTCACGCTTACCACTGCCGGTTGGACGGGCGGTGTGACGCCATACTCGTATTCGTTTGGATTCACCTTTTCCAATGGACAAGGCACGGGCGCTCGCGAGTTTGACAAGTTTGTCGCCTTTGGGTTGTCGTCTCCGTCGAAACCCAACGTTCGTTTCCCACCGTCTGCTGATAAGGCGTTTGTCGTCGTGACCGATGGTGCCGGTGTCCGTGCCCGCCTCAACACCAGCTTGACTCTATCTCGCCCGGCCGGCCAAAATGTGCAGAGCCTTATTGCCGATGCACAAGCCCGCGCCGAATCAATTCGTGGCATTCTCTCAGCAAGTCCAGACGACGCCATTTCCGAACTCGCGGGCCTCCTTGACATGCTGGATAGTCGCAACAGCCCCGCAAACCCGTCGGCATCTGAGCGCGGGCAAATCGCCTCACTGCAAAAGCAAGTCAATGCATGGATGGTCAATGCTGCGACCAACCGTGGATCTCTCGATTCTGGCTTTGCCGCACAATCCGCTTCCATGCTCAACAACCTCGACCTGGCGACTGTTTACACGGACGCTGCGTCGCTCTCCAACACGGTCGATCTCATTCAACTGGCCATCTCGGGCGCAAAAGTAGGTCGTGGCGGTGCAACGGTTCGCGCAGACCCAGACGTCACAAGCCAGTTGGCCACGGTGGTTGACGATTTGCTCAAGAGGCAATTTGCTGCGTCCTCACCCGGATCGCAACTCCGCCGGCGTATGGAAGGATTGGATGCAGTACATACGTTGGTACGCAGGCAAGCGTCGCTGGAAGCGCAGTTGCGCGCAACTGCAGCAAGCTTGCTGTCGAGTGCGATTGCTGGAGACTCGTGCGATATCTCGGGCGTGGCGAGTACTGTTGTGGGTCCTCAAGGAGCATTTTGGGGTGCTGCGCGCCGCATCACTCCAACGGGCAGCGAGTTGAACGATGTCCCTCGTGCTATTGGCAACTTTACAGTCACACTGCCCAACAATTTGCCGAGCGGCTGTTGGGACGCGCTCTTGATTCAATGGCGGCAGGCGCGAGGTTCGGAAGTGCCGACCAACCGCATCCTCTCTCCGTCGGTCCTCTCGGTGAATCTGTACAATGCAGGATCTACCACGGCGGGACCCAATGTGACAAGCAGCATTGTTCGGTTTGTGGTCAGTAACCTGTCGCCAGTTCCAACTGGTCAGGAAGCCAAATGCGTTGGATACATGTCCAATGCGTGGACTGCGACTGGGTGTGAGACAAGCGCATACACCAACTCGACTGTGACGTGCGATTGCAACATGGCCGCCACTGAGTTTGCCGTCCAAGCTCAGCCGTCTACCAATCCGTCACCGACGCCGACTCCGGGTCCCACAGGAGGTGACAATACAGGCGCCATCACGGGCGGTGTGATTGGCGGAGTCGCTGGCGTTTGTGTCTTGGGTGGCGGTCTCGCCCTGTACCGCCGGCACCGAGCGGGATACAGTTCGACATGATTGAAGTTTGGGCGGGTAATGTTAACGCTCGAGTCGTCGTGTTGGCATGATTGATGTTTCTGTTTTTTCTCCTTTTCATTCGTCTGTTTGTCCTGCCTGTTTTCGTTGTTCGACTGTCGGTCGTCCTGGGACGTTTTCAGGAAGTCTTTTCTTTGTCTCACTTTGTTTCTTTGATCATGCTGTCACCCATCCAGAGAAGTCTCCTGTTGTCGTGTTCCGTATTCCACTTCCATGCTCGCATGTTTCCGTGATGGTCGAAACCAAAGAAACACAGATGGGAACGAAATGCTGTATGATATCCGCAAAGTTGTCTGACCCTTTCGGTATTGATACTACGGAGCTGGCTGCAATAGTTGATATACGTATATCCAAGGCGTAAAAAGGGTCGGCGCGGCCAAGGGTGACGACTGGATTTCTTGCACTCGACTCGCTTGACCCAGTCATGACACAACTCTCTACCAAGGGTACTACATGTATCCCTTGTCTCGACCTATTCTTGCTCCCTTCCATCGCCATCCCAAATCATGTCGACAATCGCTTTGGCAACGACAACTCAATCATCCCCAGTCCATCCGTCATTCTCGCTCAGCCAATAGGCGGCAAGCAGCGACCGTTTACCGCAACCGAGTGGGCCATCGCTATCCCTCTTCTCATTCTCGCCCTCTGTGGCTGCTTCCTGCTGCTCATTCGTTGTGGGAAACCCCCCGAACGGCCCATAAGTCGGGCAGGGCAGCAGCGGCCAAGAGCGCTTGCGTCGGACACGTTACCTCCGTCCACGTATCAACAAGCAAGTCGGGATCTAGTGGTTTCAGAGTGAGCGGGCCCTTTTGTTGTGATTGTTGTGTGATGCTGTTTGTTGTTTGTTTACCGAGTTGTCGCCGATGCATTTAGATACATGCGACTGAACATGAGATCGCGTGACGGATGGCGGGAGATCGACGGTCTTGTTCGGGCTAGTGAGTCAGGTCGATGATGACGAGATGGAGAACTGCGCACTTCGACCATGAATGTATTGCACTTGTAACCGAAAGTAACCCTCGGCAATACCACCGCTCACATCATGTCAACACCCACCCGCCGTCGTCTCATGCGGTACGCTCCGCCGTCCGTTTGTTCCCAGCCCGTCATCGCTACACAGCCACCTGGCTCACCATCATTATCGTCGGTAATGTCACCACAACGCTACACATCGATTTCCCAGTGACTTTAAGCGTCTGCAAAATGACCCTCCCGCGGGTGTCTCTGGCGCTCCTTGCCCAGACAACATCATGCTGTGGAACGCGGTGATTTTCGGCCCGCCAGACACGCCCTTTGAGGATGGCACTTTAAGCTCGTGCTCGAGTTTGACGAAACGTATCCAACAAGCCGCCCAAGGTCAAATTCACTTCCAAAATGTTCCACCCGAATGTGTACGCCAACGGCGACCTGTGTTTGGACATTTTACAGAATCGGTGGAGTCCGACTTTTGACGTTGCTGGTGCGTTTGCTTTGTTCTTTTTGAACTGAGCGTGGCACCTCCGCGGTTACTGACTATCTTTTTGCCTCATCCTGCAGCTATTTTGACATCTATCCAATCACTTCTGCACGATCCCAACCCTTCGTCGCCCGCCAATGTGGAAGCCGCAACGCTGTTCAGGGAAAACATCGCCGAGTATCACAAGCGCGTCAAGGAGATTGTCGAGTTGTCGTGGGTGAATTGAGCAGTTGCTGTCTCGGAAGTTATTGGTCTATTCGGTCGAAGCGTTCGAAGCTGTTGCTGTATGTATGTACATTCACAGAGCCCTGCATTGTCGTTTTCTCAATTTTCCAACAATCATACATATGAATACACATATTCCTTTCACCACTTTACAACACACGTTTACTCGACCTGCATCGCTTCGGGCTGCGCTCCTGCACCAACCGCTCCCAACGCGCCAACCAAATCGTCCACCCGCGTGCACATGGCCGCGACTCGAGCATCCCAACTGGCCAGCACGCTCTTGGACTGGAAATGCACGAGCCCCTCGATTTGATCCACACGGCCGCGCAACCGGTGCTCGGCAATCATGCGTGCGGCCAAGGTTTCGGCATCGGCGGCAGAAATCGACAGCAACCGGCCGAGTTCTTGGAACGAGATGTTGGCGTAGACGAGCGAGGCCGAAAGGAGATTGTGCTGGATGACGGCACGGTCGAGGACCGTTTGGCCTATGCATGATAAGCAAAATGGATCGAGTTGAGCAAGGCAAAAAAAAAAAAAAAAAAAAAAAAAATAATCTTTGGGTTGATCAATGCGTACCGTCTGCGAGCTTGGCCAAATGATGTCCCTGCAACGTCTTGACAAACTCCTTGACCTCATGTGCCTTCAAAATCCGACTTAAATGCATCTTCTCCAACATGCCCCAGTACTGCGCGGGGAGCTTTTGCACGCGCTCGTCCTTGTACAACTGCGCCAACAACCGCGACCGCTGCGGGCCGGCACCCGCCAGCACGGCACATGTGACGGCCTTTTCCAGCAACTGGACCTTCTCCTCCGCGTCAATGACGGTTGCATACGACAGTTCCAGGTACTTGTGCGACGCTTGAATAAAGTTGCGGTTTGCGTCAAGGATGCGGGCATGGCACATCTTGTACATGAGCTGGTCAACTGGGTCGTGGTGTGGGCCAATGAGGGCGCCAGCACGTTTTAGGTATGTGTCGGCAGTGACCGTGTCGTCGTCTTCGAGCAGCAGCCGCACAATGTGGATGTATTTGCGGAGCTTGTACTCGTCCGTGACCACGCTACATACACATGATAGGGGCTCGGGTGGGTGAGTCATAATCCAAGTCATGACCCGCCGTTTCGTTTTTTAGTGTTTGGCCGTACCGAGCACCACCATCGAATTTGATCGCCATCAGCGCCCTGGCAGCCGAACTCCATTCCTCATCCGCCTCCAAAATCTCTGCCAGCTTCTCGCGCACAAGGGCAATCTGCTCCTCGTACGACACGGCGCGCGGCTCGAGCAGTTCCAGCAGCTTTTCGTACACGGTCTGCTTGACAGCCGAAGTCAAGTGCTCGGCCTGGATCACGCCGTCAATCAAATCAGACACAAACGGGCGGGCAGTCACAATGGCACATCGTTGAGGAGCGTCGACGTGAGCTGCGTAAGGTGGCCTGGGAGAGCGTCGGGTGCGGCCGAATCGGGGGCTGTCGGGGAGAGGAGGGAGGTGAGAACGGCGCGGTACGCTGTGGGTTTGTCGGCGGCCGACGAAAGCGCGGCAATCTGGTTTGCGATTGTCGACATGAAGGCGTTGATGATGACTGCGGGGATGGATGAGCCAATGACGGTATGTGGCACTGTTCGGCGTTGATTCAGCAATGCATGGGCTGTTTCTGGTATTAATACTCAACCAAGTGGTATTTACATTGCCTTTAGGTATTGTTGCTTTTTTTCTCAGTCATCTGATCGATGCCTGACGTTAACTGGTCAGTCGAGTGAATGAGAAAGCAAAACATCAATTGATCGTCTCGATTATACATGTCAGAAAACAAGAACACAATCAAGCTCTCAACTCACTCCCGCCAGCGACAAGGACGACGTTGGCCTGCCCGATACACCTGCGGAACCAGCTGCACTCACATCAATCAACCGATCCGCGGCCGATCCGCTCAAGTCCGGGTAGTACTCGTTGTAATTTAACCTCGCCTTGAGATTGCGCAAATTCTCATCCGTGCTCTGCGCCAGCGACACGAGCAGCTCGCCCACGTTTTTCTACGCACACCAAGCCACGGTTAGTTAGTTGATGGCTTCGCTCGGCGTGTTGCAACATCAAAGAGGCAGAACCGCACCTTAAACACCTCCCTGGCCTCACTCATCTGGCCCTTGACCACCTCCAACGACCGCAATGGCCGTTGATATCCTCCGTCCATTCCATCCAACCCACCAACACCCCAAGCCTGCCGATGCCCGCGGTCCCGCGACATCTTTTCGGCCCTCGCCAGCTCGACAATGCGTTCTCTGCACGCAACCAGCTGATGGACCGACACAAAGATGCTCGCAAACGTCTTTTGCGAATTGGTGCCCAGCAACATGCCGCGCGTCGCAATCTTGTTGAGGTACTTGTGGTGCGCAACAATCAGCGCATCCATGTCCATTGCCGGCGGACCAACCCCCGTGGCCGCCGAAGCGTGCCCCTCGCTATTCGCTGCGGCGGCTGATGAAGGTGTACCACCAATGCCACCACCAATCGCCGGCTTCAATGTCTCCATAAACTCGCTCCACGAGCACTCGACCACCTCAAACATGAGATAATACTGGACTTGGTTCACGAAATGCGTCATTTCGGCCCACATGCGATTGCACGCGTGAAAGGCGGCCAGCAGCTCGCCAGACAAGCGCCCCGGAACGCGCAAGTCGTTGCGGTCATGGTCATGCCACCCTTGCGTCAGCATCATGGCCGCGCGCTTGACCTGCCACATGAAGCGGAACAGCTTGAGGTACATGGTCATGGACGAGGTTGTGATGACCGTGTTGATGGGCGCGTCCAAGTGGTAGTCGAGGCTGAACACGTCCCAACCGATTTCCGCAGGCGTGTTGTGGGTCAGGCGCACGTCCAGCCGGGCGAGGATGTCGGTGTCTTCGAATTGCGCAGTGGAGCTGCGAAGCGCCGTTTCCAGGAGCGAAACGAAGTGATGGCGGTACAGTGACGAGGCTGGCTTGTTGAGACTCGAACTGGACATGCCAAAAATCAGAAAAAAAGTGAGTGACCTAGGCTCGCGAGCAAAGAGGAGCATCATCAGCAACATACCTCAGACCCTCCATCAAGTTCAAAATGAAATCACCTTGTCCCATCAACAGGTACCTCTTCAACGCAAACAAATGCTCCATCAACTTAAACTCGCCAAACAACTTGCTGACCAGCCGATCTGAGGTGACCTTGAACGCCATATCAATCGACCGCTCAAACAAGTGCAAATCGCCATACTCGACGCCCATTGCCGCTGCACTGGCACCGACCTGTCCCCTCGCCGCAACCCAAGCATGATCTTTGGCACGGAACCGCAGGAAATTCAACGACTTGCCAATCAACAAGATCTTGCGCGCCAACAGCTTGTCAATAAATCCAGGAATCATGTCCTGCTGCAGCGTATACTTTGCCTTCCACCACTCGTCCTCGTCTACATTGCCCGCCACCTTGACGAAAAACTCGCCGTGCGGGTCAACCAAGTCGCCCTCATACACCCACCTGCGGATCATGGCAAATAGCGGCGCACACATGGCCTTGAGGACGTGTTGGACAAATGCCTCGAGCCCGGGATCCCCATGGTGCGCATACGTGTGCACCATGGACAACATGGCGCCGCCCTGCACGCCGCGTGACGAGTTAATCATGGCGTAAATCACACGCAACCTTTGAGCGGGTTCCGAAGTCCACAGCCACAGCCGGCGCAATGTCAGGTCGCCGCGCGCCGTGCTGGATTCGAGCACGGCCAGCAGCCGAAAGTAGTGTGCGATTTCGGTCGAGAGCGCAGACGCAAACGATTGCTCGACGAGGCCAATGGTGGAGCCGCCTGGTGCCGTGGGTTGCGAGGTACCGCCGGTGGCCAGGCGCGTTGTTGTGAGGTAGTCGGCAATCGACTTGTAAAGGTACCCGAGCTCACCAATGCGGCGGATCAGGTCGCGAGTTGGTCGAGGGATGCCGACGTTTGGGTCAAGGACAAATTCGGAAAGATTCGGGTCCCATTTCATGAGCCGGCCGTCGATGCCTTGGAGGACAAAGAGGAGGTCTTTGATGATGACGAGTTCCGGGACTTGATATGACGCTAGGTTTGGAAGGAATGAAAGTCAGACTTGCGTGTGGGCGGATTCAGAAAATGGCCGTCGTACTGTTTTCTGACATGAGGTAAGTCTCGAAACCCGTGGATGCAGCCGCCGTTGTGGATTGATCCATGATGCGTGTATTGTCTTGCAGTATGGCTGTGCTGGCACCTCCAGCAAGCGATGCGGCAACACCAGAATCTCGATGGGTGGAAAACGGACGTGTCCGGGGAGCAGCCGCTGCCGCAGTCGCTGCAGACATACTCGGCAAATCTGGAATGCTGGAAAGTCCGGCAAGCGGGATTTCAATCTGATTGGACAGCGCCGCGATCAATGATTGGACCTTTGACAAATGGAAGGATGGAGCCGCATACCGCAGAATCATCGGAATGAGCGACTTGCAACGAAACAGCTTGTAAAAAGTGCAGAATGGCCCACTTGCGAGTCAAGAGGGCGGCTGATTGCAATCTCTGTGCAAGCGTTGCGAATCGGAGCGCTCGATCTGTGGACTGATGGGTCCTCATCACTGCTCGGTTGCAATCGACGTTAGGTCGTTTGGCCATTCGCGTGCACCACAGCAACGCAATAGGAACGCACGCTGCTTCTTGATGCCGTCGGCAATGCTCGCCTCGTTCTGATTTGCGGGTGCAGCCAGACGACTGCCGAGAATCCGCAAGCACCGCCGGCGCATGTTGATCTTTGCCGCCTCGCTCGCATCGGTGCCGACCATGGATGACGTGCGTGACAAGCTTGCGAAAATGGCCGAGTCTCGTGGCGGCCCACCGCCCGCAGCGGATGGGAGCAGGCTGGAGACGAGAGCGTCAACGAGATGCACGACTTTGGGTGATGCGGCGTCGGCAGACCCTGCGCTGGGTCCCGCAGCGCCATATCCTTGTGTGTGGAGCGAGAACGAAGACATGACTGATCGAATGTAAATGCGGTGTGGAGACAATGGCTTGAATCACAAAGTTGAGAGAGCTGGAGGGAAGCGGATCAAGACCAGAGGTCATTCACGTGAAATGCATCGAGTAGCAATATCCATTGACTTGATTCATTTATCCATTGTCACAGGATTTCTTTCATTTTTGATTCTCTCTAAAGATCCAACGCGGTATCTCATGTTTCATGTGTGGATCGGATGTGGGAGGATCTGCGTTTGCTAGGCCCTCGATTTGTCGCGACCCACCGCTCCCTTGACTCCCATCAATTGACCAGCCGGACTGTCCCAAAGATCAAGATACCTACTCTCAATCCAACTTCGTTTCTCAATGCAAGTCTCCAATGCCTTTGCATATTGCACATCTCGACCATCCACCAAGTCAGTATAGCAACTGAGATCATGTCTGTCCTCATTGCATCCTCCAGTGCAGGAGTGCTCTTCACTCTCGGGGATTTGTTTGCCCAATTCATTACACTCCCGCCATCAGCACATGAGAAACCGCTGGCACAGGCCTGGGATCGTGACCGAACCGCTCGCATGGCAACAATTGGGGTTCTCGTCAATGGTGTGTCTGAGATCGACCCCCCTCTTTTGGCCGAGGAACATTAACCAGACCAAAGACACTCACGGTGCTGACGACCCTTCCAAATCGCATTTTTCCGATAGGGCCATACTTTGTCAATGTCTACAAGCTCCTCGACCGCATTTTTCCACTTCCTACTCCGGCCTCTCTGCGTTCCGGCCCGCCGCTCACTGCCGCCCAATCTCGCCATCTCTCTTCCGAGCCTTTCAAAAGGGCATTACAGCCCACGTCTTGACTGTCCCACCGTACCTGGCCCTCTTCCTTGCCGCCAATGCCACCATCTCCTGGTATCAACGAGAATACCGCGGAATCCCACACCCGCAAGACCCGGAAACGGGTCGGCCATCAACGCTGACCAAGGAGGTCACTGGCCTCATGCAGCAAAAAGGACCTACCATGTTCATGACCGGATTTCTTTTGTGGCCGTGGGTCAACACTTTGAACTTCCGGTTTTTTACCGGGAATGCTAGGGTGGTGGTGATGAATTCGACAAGTCTTTGTTGGAACTCGTTTTTATCTTGGTACTTGGCGAGGCAGCAGAGGCACAGCGCTCACGCAATCGAAGGTCGGTGATTGCCCATATACTTGCTCTTTTGTATGTATACAACCTCTCAGAATGCCAGGAAATGTTCTCCTTCAAATCATGTGATGTACAGTATTGCAAAAGTGGACCAAAAGGCCGGAAAGTCATGCAACTGTGCTGTGCGTGGTCGGGGACAGCTTTCTGCAACGGCCTCATACTATACGGTATACCTGCTCCGCCTTCACAGCTGAATGGTACGGGAATTGGCGTCCAGCATGTGGAGCGAACGCGCCAACGTTGTTGTCCACCGTCCTCGCTCGTGATTTGGCAGAAACGAGTCAACGAGCCCGGTCCTTGCCTTATTTGTGCTTTTTCTCGGCGCCGCCACACAACACGCCGATCAACCGGCGCCGTTACCCTTGTCCACCAGACATCATATCCAATGCAGCTGGCTCGGACTTGAATGTTGCACGTTGCGACAAAAGGCAGCAGGATGCAACTATTTCCTGTAAAAACGAAGCTCTCTCATCTCTCTACCTTGACAATGCAACAATGACACGTCTCCAATCCTCTAGCCGAGGTACAAAGCACATGATCCGTTTTGGCCATCCGATTGACCATCCCTGCTCAGCCCAGCGATACTACTGTCCCATTGGTCAGCGAACTTGAACCCACCGGCCCTGTTCCTTCTTACAGCCTGACGTTTGCGGTTGCCGATTCCGATTGACCACCCACGGACAAGCTGTCTCTCGCGAGACATGTCTGCGCCGTCAACGATGTGCAGCACCTCCTACAACATGAACAGGAACCGGGGCGGTACCGGTACCGACCGCGATGGTTTGGTTCCACGGCCGGCTTGTGTGGCCTCGTCATTCTCCTGTTGCTCGCCATCACCTCCTCGTTCGCTCAAGAAGTCGACAGAGCCGCGACCCAAGCACGGACCCAATTGCAAAGGTTTCACCATCGGTGCCCTTACCGTCCCCAAATGGGAGCAGCTCTCCCGCAGCTTCGGGGCACCCACCAATAGCTGGTGCCAACTCGACAATGGGTGGTGTCATTGAGGGCAAGCAATGCACATTCGATAACGATTGCGGACCAAGTGCCGAGTGTCGCAAAGGATTATGCTATTGCAAAAGGTTTCTGCGTGTTCCCAACACATCGCGCAAATACTTCACGCCGCCATCGCTGACATGCCAGCAAGGGCTGGATGCCATGACCCGTTGGTGGCTCGACTCTGTACGGTACTCCACCGTGGCAATTCACTTGGCGATTGCCCTGTGGCCGGCGCATCAGCTTTTGGCCGTCTCCTTCACGTTTGTCCGGCTCAGCATTGCCAAGGGGCTCTTTCGACTCCGCGTTGTGATTTACGTGACTGTCTTTGGCGTGTGCGTTGGACGTATCATTTCCTATGGGTTTGATCCTTTTGGGTTCGAGAATGTGGTTCCACGGCCCTGTCCCGATTCAACTTCACAGGCGCAACCACGAGCATGTTTACGGCGTTTACGGCCTTTTTGCTCATTTGGCTTCGAAGCGTCACACATTCGCATCATGTCAACTTTCACGCATCGCGACTGGATATTGTGGGCCGTCGGCGTCTTCCTCCGCAACTGCGTCTTCCGCCATGACGGCGGCACACCATTCCCACGGCGATGAGCGGCCTCCATGGTGGGTGACCTGCTCTCCATTCCGTTGTCGTGCTCGCCGCAAGGAAGGCACAGCTCCTCCTCACACAACGACATCCACAACGGTGACCACCAACGTCCCTGGTCCCACGCCCTCGCTCTGTACTGGTGGTGCAAGTTTGCATTTTATTTTGTCAATGCCCTCTTATGGGCCATTGAAATCACCTTTCTCTTTGTCTTGTCGGAAGACGACTTGTCGAAAATTACATCTGCCTACGCCGTTGGATCCATGTGCCTGCTTGTCGTCGTGTCTGCCTTACTCGTCATTGGTGTCAACTTCATCACCCGGCGCTTTGAAGCATGTCAGCCGCCGCCCCTCCGCCTCGACGATATCCTTCTGGTTCCCTACAAGCCCGGTGAAACTTCCATCCTCGACGTTACCGTCCGCGCTCGCGCCACACCTGTGCAGCCTTTGCCAACTCGTGTCGCCCGCAGCTGCACGGCCGTGATGCTCATCTCGGCCATTGTGCGCCTGCTCGTGTCCAATCCCAAGCTCTATCCGGCGGGCACGGCTGACCTTTGGCTCGGGTTTCAAGCCATTGTCCGCTTCATCGAAGCCGCTGCCGTGTTGCTCATCATGTACGGCGTGGCTGTAGTTCCCGATCCACTCGACGATCCACGCACGCCCGTGTCGCCAACGGCCATGGAGTCTTCGTTTGCACAGCACCGCATGTCCAAGCGGCCCAGGAGACAGATGCCACCCATGTGTCCGTTTTTGGCCATGTTGCGCGTTGGGGGCGATCGGTCGAGGCGTTGAGGCAAGGATCTGGGACACAACAACGGAGGGCGCCAGGCAGTGGGTCGCCTTGGGAGCTGCCAACGTCTCCGTCGGCGACGCCAAGAGCGCTTGCACCAGTGCATCTGACGCCCGTGTCAGGTGCGCGGACGCTCGGGTCGAGTCCAGTGGCGGGAAGCAGCGGATCTGTGGCTGGCTTGCCGTCGGCGCACACGTTTGAGCAGCAGTTTTTGTGGGCCTACGGCCGGCAAGTGTCGGACACGGCAGCATCGCCAGTCCAGGATGCAGGGCCACTTGCGCGCTCGCCGCCACCGCTCCATCACCATCATCTTCACAACGACATTGGTCCCGCGCTTGGCGCTCGAAATGCTCCGCCGCTAGGTACCCGCTCGGGCGCGTACGTGAATTCTGCTGCCTTGGCGCGCGCAGCCACACTGGCGACTGCTGCGGGTGCACTCAACTTGGGCCAGTCGCACAGCCACCATGTGAATACGGCAAGCGGCAGCGGGTATCATCAGCAGCGGCAGACATGGATTCGTCCGCCGGCAGCGCGTGTGTCCGAGTCTGGGACCGGCAGCAGTGGAGAGGCAGAGGGCGGTGGGCCGTGGTCAGGGAGGCATCGGCCGGTTGGGTGGTGAGTTTTGTGTGCCTTTGGTTTTGTGTTGTATTGTTTGATTCCCCCCTAGATCTGTGAATGTTTGTGTTGATTGTATTCCCAACCCTCTTTGTGTCCAAAACGAGTTCCTTACGAGTATGGTACATATCCTTTCTATCCATGTGTATGAAGTCCAAACCTGATCGCTGGATTCCACGAAGCACATCATTCCCCTCACCCTCCAAAGTTGACTGTCACCATGTGTGCCAAGTCGAGTCCACCCTGTGCATAATCGGTCAACTGAATATCAATCTGGTGGATTGTAAATCGTGCCACATCTCATTTTGATTCCTCGACGTCGACGATCCTGCACATATGTAGCCACTCAAACACCCCAACGTCCTCATCCGCAGCAAATCAACTATCGCCGCCGGATCCAGCACCACTTCAACACAAACCAATTGGAGTTGCCCTGCGTCAGAATCGAGTATTTGAGCGCTTCACGCCGCCTGTGGCCCCAACTGTGGAATCTTTCCGCCAGCGTCAGAACTGATGCACGGATTCTGTGAAGACGAATGAGGAAAGGACTTGAAGAAAGGAGATACAGGAAGTTAGAAAATTGACTGGAATCATCCTGTCCAGACTCACAGGGCGGCTGCAGTCACGGTCAGTGGCATTCCGTGTAGGTACCTCGCGACATGGCAACCGATGCGTATGACAGGGACCGTACATACGTCAGGACTTGACCGTCGCCGGCATGGAAATTGAAAATGTAATCGTCAGCTTGATTCTCGAATGAGATCGCGGCCATGCGCCCTGCTGACGGCAGCGGTGCTGACTCGAGCAAAAAAAAAAAGACCAATTCGAAAGATATGGTTCCGGTAGTTCCGGGGCACTGCAGCTGAGGCAATCCTTCTGATTCGCAGCCTATCACTCTAGTGTGCGGGAATAAACTGACGAAGCAGGATGTCGGGATGACATTGCCAGGGACTTGCTGACTGATCACCAGAAAGCCATTGACATGAACCGGACATGGCATGGCGCATTCAGCCAGGGAAGGATGTCGAAGGCTATGGTGTGCTCTCACTCGCTGACAACCAATAGTTGTTTTTTGCAGTCGAGCGAGCGGAGGCCGCACGTAAATCGTCCTGCCTACCAGAAAGAATCCACATACAAATAGGCAGTACGACACCCAACTGATGGCTTCAGATTTTGAGCTGTACACAACAACAATCCCTTCCAGCAATACACACTCAGTGGACTTTCTGCACACTTCACCACCATGTCCGCCAAGATCATCACCAACCTCTCCTCTGTGCCCAACACCACCAACGCGGTCTACGTGACCGGCTACGGTAAGCTGACCGATGTGGTCCATGCGGGCACCATTCCCGTCGCCTCTCTTGACTCCGCCGCGCCAGGCACCGTGCTCGTCCGCATGCTCGCCGCGCCCATCAACCCCTCGGACACGCTCGCCATCCAAGGCCTGTACCCTGCCCCGCCCGTCGCCACGTCCGACCCTACCAAGTCCGTGCCCGGACTCGAGGGCGCCGGTGAAGTGGTTGCGATTGTCGGCGGATCCAATACCGACTTGCAACTCGGCGACATTGTGATTCCGTCGGGCTCGGACGTTATCCCGGGCTCGTGGCGCCGCCACT
Organism: Catenaria anguillulae PL171; assembly: GCA_002102555.1. NCBI lineage: Eukaryota > Fungi > Blastocladiomycota > Blastocladiomycetes > Blastocladiales > Catenariaceae > Catenaria > Catenaria anguillulae. The sequence goes on along the minus strand of MCFL01000049.1, from coordinate 79,939 downwards.
TGACCTTGCCCGCCAAGAACCTCATTCGCATCAAGTCGGCCAACGACAAGCGTGAAAAGCTCACGAGCGCCGCGCTCGCGTCGCTCACCGTCAACCCGACAACCGCCTACCGCTTGCTCAAGGATTTCGTGACGCTCAAGGCCGGCGACGTGGTTGTGCAAAACGGCGGCAACTCGGCCGTCGGCCAGTTTGTTGCCCAGCTCGGTAAGCTGTGGGGCGTCAAGGTTGTGTCGATTGTGCGCGACCGCCCCGACTTTGACGCGTACGCTGCCAAGCTCAAGGCACAAGGCGCATTCGACGTTGTGCGTCCCGAGCACGTGCTCAAGTACTTCACCGAGGACCACAAGGATCTGTACGTGCCGCTGGCCTTCGAGACAATTGGCGGCCCTGCTGGCGCCGTGCTCTTGCAAGTCGTGTCGCCTGGCGGTACCGTCGTGAGCTACGGATCCATGTCTGGCCAGCCCATTCCCGTGTCGGCCATGGCCTTGTTGTCGCGTGGCGTCATTTTGCGCGGCTTTTGGTTGACGGCGTGGAAGGAGACGGCCACGCGTGAGCAGTATCAAGAGATGCTCGACGATCTTGTGGGCTACATTGCCGCCGGCAAGATCGAGACGCCCGAGTTCAACGAGATTGTTGTGCCCGCTGGTGAGATTTCCAAGCAGGAGAGCGATAAAATTGTACAAGAGGTTGCAAAGGCCGGAGCCGAATTTGCGGGCAAGAAGCAATTGTTGGTGTTCCAGTAAATCGTTTACCATTTGTGACGAGTGCTTGTAAGTTTCATGAATCATTTTTGTATTCATATCATCATCATTCATTGCAACTCATCTGATGCCACCCGCAAGCGACCGCATAACTGTTCAAATACATTCGCCTCCTCTTCGGTAAGAAAATCGGCAATTGCTGCCGGTTCCAACAAAGCTGCGATTTGAGCTGGTCGCGATTGTTTGGACAAGAGCCGCCCAAGAACAGCCACAATCAAGTCTGAATCGTTACCCGTCAACGAATCAGCAACTTGAACGACCACTGCGTGTTCCTCTCCCCAGTTGACAAACGGCGGCGCATGCATCAGCGCCTTCCATTTCAGATGGTCAATTGGCGGAGCAAACCGCAACCGAAGCGGGTTCGGCAAGCAGCGGCTTGCAACAGAGGATTGAGGCTCAGGGGATGGGGAAGTGCTGGGAAGAAACCGAACGCGCAAGCTGGGATCCACAGGGGTCATGGCCAGCAGTTGGGAAACAAAACGGGGACATGAATGCGAGCCGCGAATCGTCAAGTATCGCAACGGGGCGTCTGTGAATCCATCCAGCCATGGGTGTTGCATGTCCAAGGTGAGCCGCCGGAGGTTGGGAAACGCAAACCCTGCGAACGAGAGCGGGGCCAGTTGATCAGCCACAGTTACCGTGAGCGACTTGAGCGACGGACACACCACATGATTTGCTTGAGCAAGCGCAAAAATCACATCGCCATCTGTCTCTGTTGAGCCGCGCAAACCGACTTGCTCACGCATCCTCATTCGACGGTGCGCAGCGGGCGCGTCATTGGCGTGGGTGAGTGTCAGGTGCTGCAGGTTGGGCCAATCCGACCACCAGTCGTACAAGGGCAGTTCCGTATCCAGCTTGAACCGGAAGTTGGCGGTTGTGACCGTGCTGGTTGACACGGTATGTGCAAAGACGGAAGCGAGTAGCCAGGGCAGATTGACGTGTTTGAGACGAGGCCAGGCAACTTCGTTTGAATCGTGAGAGAATGTGTCGTCGTCGTCGTCGTCTTGGTCATTACACTCAATGTTGAATGATTCAATCGACAAGTGCTCGAGAGTTGGACAGCGATTGCAAGGGCAGAAAAGTAATCAAATGGGATGGTGAAAATGGAGTAGTATTCTGGAAAACCAGAGTCGAGAATGCGAAAGGTTGTCAGGCACGGCATGTGTGCAAACGGGACCGAGGGAAGGCTGCGTTGCTCGGCAGTGAGCCCACGTCTCTTGGGCATGATGAGTGTGAGCTCAAGCGTGGCCAGTTGCGGGAACGCCACGTGACGATGTATCGTTGAGGATGGCAACAGACTGTTGCTTGCGGCTGATCTGGGTCCAAAGAGAATGTGCGCGATTGGAGTCGACAGTCGAAGGAAGCGCAGTAGGGAAGCGAAAGTGGCACTGTTGGCATGATCGAAACCTTTGCGGCTGACGGATTTGTGTCATGGTCCGCAAGCGAAAAGTCGAGGGTCAAGTGGGTCAACCGATGCAAAAAAAAATGGACGACTGGCCGCGGAAAAGAGTCGATTCAAGTTGTGCGGGTCGAGGTCTGCAGGCGCTTGTCCCAGTAGTTCGAGGCGAGTCAGGTTGGGTGCGCAATGGAGAGACGCCAAATACTGTGACCAGCTGGTTAATGTCATGTCGCCAGTAAAGAAGAACGAAAGCGAGCGAAGCGCTTTGCTGTCTGCAAGTGGTCGCGGCGCACTGAAGCTTGCCGCGCGAGCGAGTACATGAGCCGTGTGGCTTGCGAGTATCGGTCAGTGAGGGCATGGTAGAGCAGAAATGACCCGTCGTCACTCGATGACAAGTGCAACAAGTCGAGCGATCTGACTTGGTGGACTGGAGCCTTGAACAGTGAGGGGATTTGTTGCACAATGCGAAGAAAGTCGGCTGGGACAAGGGCGAGGAATGGATCGAGCTCGCACACGGTGATGGCACGGACCAAATGCATAGGGTACGGCACCAGCACAAGGCCGTTCTCGACGGAGACATCACCGTCAGCATCCAAACCCCAGAGCGACTTGATCCCGGCCTTGGACCTCGCAGCGATAATGTGTTCATCATGGTGCAGCGACGCCAAGTGCAGCTTACCCTCGCGAACGACAAATGGTGCCAGAAACTCGAAACCCAGCTAGTGGCGATTCCCTTGATCCGAGACAAGAGCAACTCCCACCTTGAGCCAGGTTGCGGTTTACCGTCATGGAAAGTCGGAAAGATGACCGAGTCGAGCACTTGTTCATGTTGACGCTTGAGGCGATTGTCCCACACCCAGCGACCACCAGAGTCAAATGTTGGTGGGAACGACTCTGAATGCTGATAGTCGCGGTGGAGTACGAGTGTCAGTCGGCCCCACAGAAGCGGCCGGCACGCCAAGTAGCTGGTGCGACAAGTCCAAGCGAGGCGCGCGAGAGCCAGACGTTGCTCACGGCCGGGCGGCGACCGACCATTGTTGAGGATGGCCGAGGCAATGCGAAAGAATATCGTGTGGGAGATCCAACAGCATTGTCATGGTCGTTGTGCATCGAGTGTATCAAGAAATCTAATGGTTGAATAGGTCGGATGTGTTAAATAAATGCGGGAGCCGTCGGTTGTTGCGGGGCCAAACTTGTGTCCAAGTCACTTTCATGGACGTCACCACCACGCCGGCGAACCTTCTCCGTTGGTGCAACGGCAACAACTGTACTTTCTTTGACGCCGAGGTTACTGCGTGTACAAATGCACAGGATAGCCTGTTGCACGAGAAAGATCAAGGTCGGAGCAGGCGCAAGAGCGGAGCAACAGACTAAATGTCCAATCAAGAGATACAGTGACAGCAGACGAATCCACCTAGACCAATGACATGACCTGCTCGGCCCGCTGCTGTGCCTGAATCACCAGCGACTTCAGCTGATCCAACTTCAGCGGTGTGCCACCGGCCTTGTACATGCTGAGTAGCGGCCCTTCGATGTTCAGCCCATCAACGACAACGGTGGTAGATTGATCCATGAGATCTTGCTCGTCAGCCGTCGGGTCGGCGAGAATGTGTCTGCCGCAGTGGGGAAGCAACGTCAGCGAACATGAGAGTCTCTTGTGGCACATGATGTTTCGAGCAACATACCCATCAAAGGAAATGAATGTCGATGCTAAGGGGGCCCGTACAATCTTGAGCAGTTCAGTCCGCTCCTCTGGGGCACGCACTGCGTTCTCGTCCAGGATGGCCTTGGGCAGCCGAGCATTCCGCAGGGCACCCACCAAGGCAATCATGGCCGCATCCAATACATTCCCATCGTGTGACAAGCAAGTCATGTCGGCGTAAACGACCCACGCGGCTTTGCCTTCCTCGATGCACAATGACTCCAAGTCCACGATTGGTGACCGCTGCACAAGATCATGAACGAAATGTGACAGCGTCTGTGCCTCTGCCGAGGGCGGCCCGGGCTTGAACTTCGATGAGCACAGCGGCGGAAGATCAATGTTGGGGACAAACATGCCGCGATCTGGATGTTGCACAGTAGGAATGGTGATTTCAGCCTTGACGACGCAAAGGACCGATGTGTTGCCGAGTTTGACAAGGCAGCTGCCGTTGGCAGAGTGCACGCCGCCCATGACGACCGAGACGTCACGGCTGTCGGCCAGGGTGCGGGCATCTGGACGGACCCCCTGATCGAGGAAGCGGCGCAGGTACTCGCGCGGGTGCAGGCGCTGGATGGACGAGGCGGTGATTTGGATCATTGCTTGACGTTGCTTTGCTTTGTGTGTGTGTGCATTCAAGTGGTACGTGCATGGGCCGAGGGCATCGATACGATACGCTAGTGCTCGTTGCAATTGCTGTGTGTTTGCTGTCGTTCCACTTTTGGTCGTTCAGCATGGGAGCTATGACACGTGATCGGTCGCATGCATTGCAATGGCTGTGGAACGGAAACGGAAACATGTCTGCCATGTCATTCCGAATACGATACCAGACTCAACAAAAAGAAAGCCGAAGCCAATGCACGCACCCCGTCCATCATGTACTCGCATCCGCAGTCCTTGACTCTACGGGCTGCCGCTGTCGCCGCCCGCCGAGCGCGTGCAGCTGGCCTCCGACCAGGCAAGATAATGCACAGGAGCGTATCACCTTCTCTGGCACAAGCAAGCTCACTGCCTGCTGTGACGCCGTACTGTGCATCGTGCCGTAGCAGACGGTACCATTCGCAGCCCGCCTCTCACAACCGTCAGCGGCCAGATGAGCGTACATCGACTGACGAGAAGGGTGTGTGTGAACTGCAAGTTGAGATTTGGCCGAGCTCTGCTTCTTTGATACTCACCGGCCCTTTCCTTTTGAATAGGACCGCCCGCCAAGCTTCTGGCTGAAGAGACGACTGAGCCGCTGGCAAAAGGCAGCGTCATAGGCTCCATCGTGCCGGGAGGTAGCCACCCTGGTGAGGAGGAACCTGCGATTGCCTACTTGCAGCCATCAAGATCCAAACCCACTCGCGTTGTCAACCCAATCCAACTGCCCATGACAAGCAGCAGCAGCGCCGACAACTTTTTCGATACCCAACTTCTGCTCGATCCGGCTGCCTCGCCAACCACTCCTCCCGAACCCGTCACTTTCTCTCACTCGCTGCCCCATCAAGCCAATTCGCCCGCTGCTCCCACAACGGACCAATTCGTCAACGACCCAACCCAACCGCGGCCGGGCGGCAAAATCATCACCGCCGATTACCGAGCTCCTACACTTGCGCAAACCAGCGAAGTGCGTGGGGCGTCATCCACTTGGGATGCGACCTTGCGCCGATGCACAAACCCCATCCAACTCCGCGTCACCGTCTCGCGCATCTTTGCCCAAGCAACCACCCCGAAACCCGTCGACATTATCGCCGCGCTCAACGCGTGTGCGCGGCTGGCGTTGCTCGGGTCCAAGGGCGTTGCGCCCATCATGGACCAGGTCGCCTCCTTGTCGTCGCCCCACCACAAGTCACCCACTGGCTCCAGCCCAGGGGGCAGCACACTCAAATCGCAACAATTCCAACGCCAAGCATTTGAAATTGCCCAATCCATCATGCAATCGCTCGTCGACCGCCGCACCATCCCGTCCCTGCACATGTACACCGCCTACATTCGCGTGTGTGCACATGCCGGCCAGGTGGATGCCGCATTTGCGGCCCTCGACGATCTCAAGCGCAACGGGCTTGTCCCCGATACCGAAATCTACAAGGGACTGGTCATGGCCAGCGCCAGGCAGGGCGATTTGCATCGCGCCTTGCAAACGGTCGAGTCGAGTGTTCAGAATACGCGCACAGTGAGCAAGCATGCAAAATGGCTCAAGATGGCGCTTCGCATGGCGGTGGGTGTAGAAGCGGGCAAGTGGTTGGGCATTGTGATTAGTTTGGCCACAGACGTGAACGAGATTGCTGGTCAAATCATTGGCATCGGGTTTGGAACCGTGTTTGGGCTGCGGCTTGCCATTCCAGTAATCATGCCGCTCGAAAAGTTGGGCAGTGCGGCCAGCGCCAACAAGGCCGCGTCGCAGTCGTCGTTGATGCAGCCCCCAATCATGGGACCCGAGCGCGCGGCGGCTGCTGCTGCGCATCCGGCCCAGTCTTTCCTGCGGATGCGTACCAGGATGTCAACAACAACGCCGTATTCCACTCGCTCGATGCCCACGAGGTCAATGAGCACATGCACAACTTTCTCGTAGGCCAATTGGAACAGTCGGGTAATGTGGACGCTGCGCTGCAGGTGCTCGATGAGATGCGCAACAAGGGCATCACCGTCACCATTCACACATACAATGCGCTCGTGTCGGACCTGGTCCAGCTGGGCAAACCCGACCTAGCCCTGGCCACCATCAAGAAAATGTCGACCGTGCAACCCAACGCCATCACCTTCTTGCCCGTCATCCACTACTACTACGACCGCCGCAAGTTTGCTGCTACGGTGCGCGTGTACGAGGACCACGTGGTTCCGCTGGGTGTCCAGCCCGACTTGATCTTGTACACGAGCGTGATTTCCGCTTATGGCAAGATGGACAATGTCGACAAGGCTATGCAGGTGTACGACTTGTTTCTGCGGCAAGGGTTTGTGCCCAACCAGTTTGTGCTCAACACCCTCATCTCCATCTTGGCCAAAAACGGGCGGTATCGTCAGGCTGAGGAGGTTGTGCTGGTCACCATGGCAAAACATGGCGTGTCGCCCAGCGTTCGCTCGTTTTCCAAGTTAATTGACAAGGCCGTGACCATTGATCCCGCAACGTATTCTCCACCGCAGTCGCCCGATTTTCAGCCGCCGCCGATTCCACTGATCCGACCTCGACCGACGACACCGCAACTCGCCCACCTCCGATTCAAGTCGAGCGGGCTTGGTACTGGTACCAACGGCTCGTCACCTCGGGCATCCCGTACGATCTGGTCCCTATCGAATTCTTGCTGCTCGTGTTCGGCATCAACGGGTACAGCTATGCCGCCATCCACGAATATGCGAGTGCGATTCGCACCAACGGATACGACCAACGCCACGTGACGCCTGAATCGCTGCTTCTTCCGCGCGACCACAAGCGGGCCCAACCATGCACGGGTACAACCGACTGGCCGTTGCGGCCTCGCGCATGCCCTCCATGCCCATTGAGGCGGCCGTTGCCCTCGTGTACGAGGTGCACGCACGCAAGGCGTGGGCTTATGCGCTTCCCGATCCGGCCGCTTTTGCCGCAGGTGATAGCAAGGACGTGCAACATCTCGTCAAGCTCGTGGCGCACGTCCGGGCCCAGCAGCACACAAGCCCCGTGCTTTCGCCGCTCGGTGGGCAGCCTGAAGGACCTTTTGGCGTTGCGCGGAGGTGTACGTACATGATCAATTGCATTGCTGCGCGCGCCGTGGCGGACGCCAGTGTGTCTGTGGACATGAAGCGGTTGTGGTGGCCATCAATGAGGACTTGATTCGGCATGCGCTTCCCATGATCAGGGAACCCATACCGGCAGAGGCTAAAGGCGCCGCCGCAGTGGATATGCGCTCCTCTAACCGACAAGGCTCAGCCGTGCCACCTGCAGCAACGGCCACTGCCGCGCCCATGTCGCTCGTAGACGAGGTTGCAGGCGTCCCCCTGGGTCGTGCCGTGGATGAGTTTGACGACGATGATGATGATGGAATTGGAATTGCCAACACCCACGCCATATTTATTCCTCCTCCGCAGCCAGGCAAAGGGCATGCTGTCGCTCCCTCGGCGCTCGATTTGCGCGACATCAAGTTCAAGCCTGCATTGTTGTATGAGCTCAAGGGATTGATGTCGCGGACAAAGGAGCTAAGGGTGCAAATAGCGAGCGCCGGCGGCGCGCCAGCCGTTACGGCGGCACCAACCCGACCCAAACCCGAGCTTGGCAGGCACCCACACAAGCAAGCGCAAGCGCATCCTGTGCGTCGTCAGATGGCGGGCGAGTACTGGACGGCCGTGGACAGGAAGACCAAATTGGCGCCAAACGCACGTTCAGCGACCTCGAGCGATGGTGCAAGTGGCGGTGGGACCGCCGCTGCCGTCTTGATGCGCTCGGCACTCTCGAGTTCCAAAGACGATGGTCAAGAGACTGCCCAAGACATTGGTCGCAAGCCATTCATCAACCGCAAATCTGTGGGCAACGATCGGACCGGGAGCGATGCAAAGGAAGCCGGAAGCGGGATAAGGGATTGGCGTCCCAAGCCAAGAATGTCAACGATTTCTGGACAAGGGTTTGATTTCTTTCATATCACCCGCCTCATTGGAAACGGAGTGTGCTTGGGCCGTGTATCGTAAGAACCACAAGCAGAATATAAAGTATTGTAAGTGGTCGAACAAGGAGAACTCGTGGAGGGCAGACAATCAAGGGAAGCAAATAAGGAAAAGACAAAGTGTGAAAGTGGCGAACGAAAAAAAACACCAAAACTTCCGAAGACTATATACACACGGACTGTTTCTTACCGGCCAACCAAGCCATTGCCGCCGTCCACAGGCGTCACGAGCGACTCGACCGGTAGCCCATAGGTGCCCTTGATCTTGTCGACCAGCCGCTTCACTTCCAACATCTCGCTCGTCAAACTGAACAAGGAACTCTGCCGCGTACCAGGCCCACCCACCGCCGACCCTGCCGTCCCAGGCGGAGGCAATGCCGAAACCGATCCTGCAGTTGGCGGCCGCATCGCATTGGCCATGGCCGTGTCCACCAGCAACATGTTGCTTGACGAGACGGATCCGCCGACCATAGCGTTGGCGGGCGCACTTCGAGGAGGTGGGACAGCAGACGATCTGCCAAATGTGCCAATGGTAGTTGCCCCGTCGCCGCCCGAGGACCCGCCCAGGTGCTGGTCAATGTCATCAACCGATGCGTCATTGGATGCCAAATTGGACAAGGAATCGAGCTGGCCGGGTCCAACTGCGCCCGCAAATAACCCGCCGCCATTGTGTCTGGTATGTCCGAGTTCCATCACCTCAAACTCGCCCTGCTCGCCGCCCATGCCTGGCACCGTGCCGCCAGTCTTGCCTACCTGCAGTTCCTGCTCGCGCTCGCTGCCGCCAGACTCGGCCCCCGCACGTGATCCAATGCCAATACCGCGATGAATGACAGCGCTGGCGAGTGGCACAACGTCGCGCAGCCCAGCTCTCGCCACGTCGCCAAACGTGTCGAGCAACACGTCCATGCAATGCAACGCCAAGTGAAACAAGACCCAATCCTCGTCCTCGTCGGGAGTTTGTGGGCGCACACTCAAGAGCGTTGCAAGTGCATCTACAATGGCCGCCCGTGCTTGTGCCGGCGCGGGGCGGCGGGGGCAAGTGCGCGTGCAAACGCCCGAGTCACTGTTTGGACTTGCATCTCGCTGGCCCCCGGCACGGGCGTGGCCAAATTGGCCACGGCCGCCATGGCATTGGCAAGCACCTCGATCCATCCGGCATCTGCACCAACGTCCTTGTCATGCTCATTGGCTCCATGGTACGCGCGGACGGCCGATGCGCACACGCGATCGAGAAAGTGGACAGCAGATTGCGCCATGACCAGCCGGGTTTCTGGATCGGTTGCGAGCACGGCTACCGCGGCACACATTTCGGCGCGGACCGCGGGGCCGGCCGGCATGGGCGCCTCGCCTTGATCGACTTGCCCAGCGGCGCCGCCGTCACCTTGGCCATTGGGAGCGCCAGACGGTGGCGTGTCGGCAGCAAGAGTTGCTTGAAATGCCGCAAGCACGCCGCGTTCCAGTACAACGACTTTACTCCCAAGTGACCCGGCGGCCAAGTTGCGAATGGTGCTGACTGCATGCAACTGGACCTCGGCCGCGTTTTCGTGCGTGATGACTGTTCCGTCGGCCGCAAGCAACTGCTGGATCATGGGCGACCGCACGTGGCCAGAGTAGCCCACCAGTGGGACCAGCCGGTCGACCAGCGTGGCGTGCATGCCGAGATTGGCCAGCCTTGGTGTGAGATCCTCACAAATCGACAGGTTGCGCAAGCAAGCGACCGATGCCAGCACAAGCGGCGGGTATTCGGATTGCAGGTGAGCAATGAGCGCGGGCAGTGCGGGCGAGTGCACGACAAGTTGTTGGAAGGTGGGCGACGAAGCAAGGTTGCGCATGGCGAGCGCTGCTTGTGTTTGGAGACGCAGGGGCGTTGGTGGCGACAAGTGTTGGATGAGCATGGGGAGCACCGAAGGAAACAGCGTCAGGTCGGCGAGCCGGTCGCGTGTGGGCGCGTCCACAGCCAAGTTGGACAGCGCGGTGGTTGCATAGTACAGGACATCTGCGTCTGGATGCCGGAGCAAGTCCACGAGCGTGTGCAGTGCACCCGGGAGGGTGGCAAGTGGGGTGCGATGTACTTGATTGTGGGTGAGATTGAGCAGGGCGCCGGTTGCGTTACGCGAAATGCGCACGTCTGGGTGCCGGGTGAGGACGAGAAGCCGGTCGAGCATGGGTCGGGTAGTGATGTAGGGTTTTGTTTCGTCCGAGGAGCAAATGTTGGTGATGACGCCGCATGCGTTGGTGACGACTTCGAGCGACGAGTGTTGCGTGAGTTGGAGCAGGCGGTCCAGAATGCGCATGTGGATGATTGTGAGTTTGTTTTCGGCTGAGCAAGTCATGTCATTTGTTGTTAATCATCAAAAGAACCAAAAAGAGAAGGTGAGTATTTTGAGACGCACAGACGACAGCCAAGTTTCCCAAGGCGGCACTTGCGGCGCGCTGGACCTCGTCATCGTCGCTAAAGAGCAAATGGCAAATGGGCTCGAGCACCTCGGAATCGACCATTGGCGGATCAGCCTCGGTGGCCTCGACAAAGATGAGCGCGGCTGCACGCGTGCTTTGGACATTGTCCGTGTCGTGCGCAAGGAGTGTGAGCAGGCGGAGGAACTCGCCATGGAGAAAGGAATCGGGTGGGTGTTGCGCAAGCGAAGTGGCAGGGCCCAGGGTCTTGTCAAAGTGCTGCTGGCGGAAAAAGGGACGCGACTCAATGTAGGGAGCGAGGTCGGCAATGACATGGGTGGATCGGGCGCGGTTTCCGTTGGGTCCGCCACTGGGGCCGGGTTCTCTGTCGACGCGTAGCGGGTCGTAAAGGAGCTTGTGGGAGGAGAAGGATCGGCAGCATTGGCAATTGGCGCAAGCGGAAGCGGAGCAGCGTGGTACCGAACAAGTTGAGCTGCGGCACTGGCACTGGCCTTGTAGCGTCGAGAGGATGTTGCCCATCTTGGCTCGTTGTTCTTGATGTGAAAGGTTTACGGCAGCTCAAAGGAATAAGCAGAGGGTCCGATTCACAGCAATTGCATCAAGTCCTCAGCGTGTGGGATATCATGGCATGTTGATTGGACATGGTGATATTCGTCTTGAACTGTCCCGTATTTCACATCAGACAATCGAGAGCAATAGCCGACACGTGACGGGAAACACGTCAACGATCAACACGCCCACCTTCCTTACTTACCTACTTCGCGCCGTCTCTCGTCGACGTCTCTCCGGCCACACAGTGTAATAAGTACCGATTGATCTGGCCAAGGGGGACTGACTCACTGTCCATCTGCAATCGCCACCAAGGCACCAAGACATCTCCAGCTGCAACTGAAAAGAAAAATCATGTCGACTGCCACCATCCTCGGCGTCGACCCGGGCCTCCTCACCGCCTACGTGGCCCTGCTCGTCCTCGCCGTGACCCCCATCTACCTCGGCGCCAACCAGTCGATCGACCTGCTGTCGCCCCCGTCGCCCGCCGACCCAAAGGCCAAGCCCACGCGCCGCTCCGACACCTCGGGCCTTGACAAGGAGGTGCTCTCGTCCTCGGACGCGTACTGGTTCCCCATCACGGGCTCGGCCGTCCTCTTTGGCCTCTACCTGCTCTTCAACTACCTCGACAAGGACCATGTCAACACCTTGCTTACCGTCTACTTTGCCCTCCTCGGCTGCTACGCCCTCGCCTCCGTCTTTGCTGATGCCGTCGCTCCCGTCGAGCGCTTCCTTGGGCTCGACAAGTACAACCTCACCCTGACCCACGAATCGCAATCGGCAGAGCAGCAAAAGCCAAAGTCCAAGATTGCCCAGCTCTACTCAGTCAAGTTTACCCGCCTGTCCATTGTCACTTTCATCCTGGCTGCCCTGCTCACGGCCGGCTATGTCCTGACCAAGCACTGGCTCCTCAACAATCTGTTTGCCTTTGCCCTTTCCATCACGGCCATTGCTCTCATGGATCTCGACTCGTTCAAGACGGGCATGACGCTGCTCGCCGGCCTCTTTGTGTACGATGTCTTTTGGGTCTTTGGCACCAACGTCATGGTCTCGGTCGCCAAATCCTTTGATGCCCCTGTGAAAATGCTCTTCCCGAAATCCGCCGCCCAAGGCATCGAGGCACTCATCAAGGCAAAGACCGGATTCACCATGCTTGGTCTGGGCGACATTGTGATCCCGGGCATTTACGTTGCCCTGTCGCTGCGCTTTGACTACCACAATCACTTGGCGACCAAGGCCGCACCCATCAAGCAACGCGTTACCGGCAGTAAGGCCGCCGCTGTCCTCGGTGCTGGACTCAACGATGTCTTGACAACCAGCTTTGCCACCCCGTACTTTACCACGTGCTTCTTGGCCTATGTCTCGGGCTTGGTGGCCACCGTGTGGGTCATGCACACATACCAGGCCGCACAGCCCGCGCTCTTGTACTTGTCGCCTGCGTGCATCTTGTCGACGCTCTTGACGGCCCTCGTGCGCGGCGAGTTGGGCGCCATGTTTGCCTACTCGAGCGAGGTCGATAAGGACTTGAAGGACGAACTGGTTGCTGCTGCACCCGCAAAGGCGACCAGTGCCACCAAGAAGCACAAGAAGCCTGCTGCCGCTGTTGCGGTTTCGTCGTCGTCTTCGTCATCGTCGTCCGAGGCCGAGTCGGACGAGGATGAGCCCATCATTCAACAAGACCGCAAGCGCGCCCGCAAGCTCGCCCCGTCTGCCCCGATTGCCGCCACTGCTGCGCCCGTTGCCGCCACCACCACGGGTGCGCCCAAGAAGAAGCCCACGGCCAAGCCCGTGACTGCCTCTGCCGCCGCCACCAAGGATACCTCTGCCTCGGCCGCCGCCGCTGCTGCTGCTGCTGCTGCCGATGCGGCCGCCAAGGAAGCCGAGCGTAAGCGCAAGCGCCGCGACGCCGAGCGGTTGATTTCGAAGAACAAGCCGCGCCGCCCGTGACCAAGCGCGTGCACGCCCAAGGTGGCCAAGCTACTGACGATGCTGCCGAGCTGCCGTCTGCCCCGCGGTCGCGTGCAAGCACACGCGAGGCCTCCGCCACTGGTAACACGTCGAGCGATGACCAGGCCACCCATACGCACGCAAAGAAGAGCAAGGCGTCCAAGGCCGCTGCAAAGAAGGCCGCTGCGGCCGCCACGGCCACAGCCGCGCCCGCGCTCGTGTCGGGCGTGTTCACCGAAGCCATTGCGAGACGGGCGTTGGCAAGACTGGCCTGTCTGGTGCCAAGAACAAGAAGGCGGCCGCTGCTCCGCGTGCGGCAAGTCCACGCAACGCGCGCGCAGCAAGTCGCCCGTGTCGCGCGACGTGTTCACTACGGCCGATTTGCAAGCGTCCATTTCGGCGTCGCTTGTGGATGATGAGTTCATGGTTGTGTCGCGCAAGGGCAAGAAGGGCGGCAAGGCTGGCAACAAGGCCGCGGCTGCCGGGGGCGAGGGCGAGGCGTCACCGTCGCCCGATGTGTACGACCGCGAGTCGTCGGCGTCGCCCGCTCCCAAGAAGGATGCCAAGCCCGACTACTCCAACTTCAAGTTGGCGGATCCGTCCGATTTCGGATTGTAAGTTGGTTTGAGTGTATTGAATATGATCGGGATGCCCGGTAAAGCAAGCAGACGATAAAGGGCGGGGGTGAAGGTGTGTGTCTTGTTCATTCGTGTTTACCCTTTTCACTTTTTCGTCATTTCACATGTCGGCTCCTCCGCAATGTCTTGTGATGTGTCTGTTGTCATTGTTTTCCCCGGCCCCATGTTTCTTGTTGGTTTTCCCATTCTGTTTTCTGATTTGTTTGTGTTAGTCTTGAGGTATCATTGGTGTCTTCCGTTTCATTTTCCCACATTATTGTTGTCTATCTACCTATAAAATACTTCCAAATTTCACGATATGCCTTCCCTCCATCCTCAGCTCCATTGCAACATGTTTATCCCGCCGCCTTGGCCATGGTGCCAAAAGGTTCAGATGATCATGGGCAAAGCGCATTGATTCGGTACCACTTCTACATACCACAGGATTAAACCAACCCATGTGCCCTATACGCAACGCACCATGACCGTCAACCATCTGCCACATGACATCTGGGTCGACCTCGCCTCCACCATTCTTGGCCAACCGCCGTGCCACATACTCCGGCCCCGGCCATCATGTCTCGCGCATCCAGGAGCGAGCGCGACACTGCTCGTCGAGACGGCCTGCTTGCCGTGGCCAGGCTGGCATGGACCTGCCGTGCTGCATTTACCGCCCCCGATCCATGCTCTGGGGGCAATTGACGGTGGTTCTTCACTCGGGTACTGCCACGCAATGCCCGCGCATCATCCACGGTTTCGAGCCAATCCGGAGCCACGGTCGGCATGGAAATGGAGCCCGACTTGCTCAGTTACACAACAAGCGAGTACAAGCGAGTGCTGGACTCGACCCTGATCCCATGGTACTCAACGGATCAGCCGCAGGCAGGATCGCGGTACATGGATGCCATTGGCGGCGATTCTGTCAATTTGTGTCCCCATTCACCCTGCACAACGGAATGCTGTGCTTGCCGTCACGATTGGATGATGGTACGGCGTTCCCGGAGTGGAGGGCATTGCGTCCTTGTGGGGTTTGCGTGACGAAGCAGTTGCAGCAGTCGTCAAGGATGGCCTTTTCCTCATTCCGTACCCGATGCACTTGGTCATGTCAATCACAATTTGCGAGCTCGACCCGCCCTTCGCCCTCACTCTCGAGCATTACCAACAGCTCTTGCCTTGCCTCTCCTCTGCTCCTATCGATCAAGTCACCTCACTCGATTTCTTGCACCTGTCGTCCGACCATGCTGGGTCGACTCTACTTCACCAGACACTCACCAACCATTACTTTCGAGCGGCGAGTCGAAAGTACGCACTTGCACGACATGCCCAGTCTGCACAGCGACCTCTCGCCCCTCTAGCAATTCCAAAGTGATCAAGTCCTTGTCGCTTTTTTGCACGGCCGACATGGACCTGTCGAGCTGGGTCAGCTTTGGTAAGTCTTTGCATCACGCGCAC
This sequence comes from Catenaria anguillulae PL171, assembly GCA_002102555.1. Lineage (NCBI taxonomy): Eukaryota > Fungi > Blastocladiomycota > Blastocladiomycetes > Blastocladiales > Catenariaceae > Catenaria > Catenaria anguillulae. Next base: position 64,493 of record MCFL01000049.1, on the reverse strand, counting down.
AACTTGACTCGACTCGAGCTGCTTGGACAGGCTCCAGGGGGCGTCCGCTTGCCTCACATCGGGCAGGTCCTCTTCAATCGATCAGAATCAATCCTGTGTCTGCGCCAGTTGAAATACCTGGTGCTCGACTTTTCGCTTGCCCCACCCAGTCCAGGTGTGCCGACGCCCGCGAACATTGGCGACGCTGCCGCAACCTGTTCCATTTCCTCTCCATTTGTATTGCCCCACCTGCGGTACCTTCGCCTCTCAACCCCGTCGCCATCCAAATGTTCTCACATGCTCGCTTTCAACCATCAACATCCGACGACCCATTTACGCCCACGTTCCCACATTTATCTGAGTTACGTCTCACGCTAACTCCCACTCGCGTCATGGACCGCCCCGTCCCCTTTGTTCCAATTGCACACATGCCCACTCTGACTACCTTTCACGCAAATTCACCTGCATCCTTGCCACTTCGTACCAGTACTCGTTCCCAACCTCACTCCTGCACTCTCTCGCCGCATCGACCCGTTCACTCCAGCTCCTGCTCCTTCCAGCCTGGAACGTCAAGTTTGCATCCGACTGTCATCATGCTATATCCCACGGCATGCTGCCATGTCTCAAACCAACCGCCTGCCCATCGCTCGACGCAATCGACCTCCACTGGCGCCCACTGCTCGCGCTTGCCCGCCACATCCACCCGACCAACCTCACCCGCGCGACCTTGCGCCTCGGATCGGAATGCCCGATCCCGCCGGCATTTGCCTTATGGCCGTTCTGGTCCACGCTACGCTCGCTCACGCTCTTGCACGTGCACTCGATCCAATGGGTTTGGTGGGCGAAATTGGCCGACGAGGTGCCGCATTTGCAAGCGCTGCATGTGGCCGAGACAGAGTGTTCCGAGACGACTGGCGCAAGTGCGTCGCAAGTCCATTTTGCTGCATCCAATGTGGGCGAGCAGCATGTGTTTCGGTCACTCAAGTCGCTCACCATTGCTTGCGTGCAGCCGTGGACCTTGTCGTTTGCTGGATTCGCGTTTCCAAAGCTCGCGTCGCTCGACTTGCGAGCAGTGCATTGGCCCGTGTTGGACGGGTTGGCCAGTACTTGGCTCCAGCAGTTTAGGCTTGTTGCACCGCAGACGTGTCCGCGATTTGTCTCGCAGTACCTTGCCGCGTCACTTGCGCACAATGTCGACGTGCAATTTGCACCTGCGGGCGACGTGACGGTCGAGCACACGTGTGCAGCCTCGAGTTGGTGCACGGCCAAGCGCATTGAGCTCAGGTTTGGCGGTGGTGCCGGCGGGCGTAGCAGGTGGCAGGCGCTCCTGGGTGCGCTTCCGTTTGACGCGTGGGTGGATTGTCTTCGACGATTGTCGTTGTTGTGGGTGCGGGACAAGTGGAGGAGCAGGATGGCGAGTTGGTTGCGCGAACCGTTGCGCACTTGCTGAGCAGGCAGATGCACGAAATGGACGTTTCCGTTGTGGTGGAATCGGAGGCGAGCAATGCTTGGTCGGATGCGGATATGGACGCAGTTGAGGCTCTCAGGAAAAGGCTCATGAGAGTGCCGGTGAGCGGCGATTGTCGTCAGAGTGGGAACGGTGACGACTTGTAGTATTCTGTTGAGTGTTCCCATGCCCATTGTATTTCGGCCTTTGTTCGCGCGAGGATCGCTCTTCATAGACCTATCTACTACCTATCATTTTGTAAGACAGACAACAGTGGAGCGACAGCGGTTCCTCAACGCGGTGGTGACGGCAATGTGACTTGGCAAGTCCGTATCGTGACTGTGGCACAATGAGGAGGCCATGGCATACATACTCCGTGTTGACATACCGACTGCGGTATGTAAACAATAGAATTCTTGACATGTACACTCAATGCACAACGACCATGACAATGCTATTGGATCTCCCGCATGAAATTATCCTTACGATTGCCTCGGCCATCCTCAACAATGGTCGGTCGCCGCCCGGCCGTGAGCAACGTCTGGCCCTCGCTCGCCTCGCTTGGACTTGTCGCACCAGCTACTTGGCGTGCCGGCCGCTTCTGTGGGGCCGACTGACACTCGTACTCCACCGCGACTATCAGCATTCAGAGTCGTTCCCACCAACATTTGACTCTGGTGGTCGCTGGGTGTGGGACAATCGCCTCAAGCGTCAACATGAACAAGTGCTCGACTCGGTCATCTTTCCGACTTTCCATGACGGTAAACCGCAACCTGGCTCAAGGTGGGAGTTGCTCTTGTCTCGGATCAAGGGAATCGCCACTATAGCTAGCGTTTCGAGTTTCTGGCACCATTTGTCGTTCGCGAGGGTAAGCTGCACTTGGCGTCGCTGCACCATGATGAACACATTATCGCTGCGAGGTCCAAGGCCGGGATCAAGTCGCTCTGGGGTTTGGATGCTGACGGTGATGTCTCCGTCGAGAACGGCTTTGTGCTGGTGCCGTACCCTATGCATTTGGTCCGTGCCATCACCGTGTGCGAGCTCGATCCATTCCTCGCCCTTGTCCCAGCCGACTTTCTTCGCATTGTGCAACAAATCCCCTCACTGTTCAAGGCTCCAGTCCACCAAGTCAGATCGCTCGACTTGTTGCACTTGTCATCGAGTGACGACGGGTCATTTCTGCTCTACCATGCCCTCACTGACCGATACTCGCAAGCCACACGGCTCATGTACTCGCTCGCGCGGCAAGCGTTCAGTGCGCCGCGACCACTTGCAGACAGCAAAGCGCTTCGCTCGCTTTCGTTCTTCTTTACTGGCGACATGACATTAACCAGCTGGTCACAGTATTTGGCGTCTCTCCATTGCGCACCCAACCTGACTCGCCTCGAACTACTGGGACAAGCGCCTGCAGACCTCGACACCGCACAACTTGAATCGACTCTTTTCCGCGGCCAGTCGTCCATTTTTCTTTTGCATCGGTTGACCCACTTGACCCTCGACTTTTCGCTTGCGGACCATGACACAAATCCGTCAGCCGCAAAGGTTTCGATCATGCCAACAGTGCCACTTTCGCTTCCCTACCTGCGCTTCCTTCGACTGTCGACTCCAATCGCGCACATTCTCTTTGGACCCAGATCAGCCGCAAGCAACAGTCTGTTGCCATCCTCAACGATACATCGTCACGTGGCGTTCCCGCAACTGGCCACGCTTGAGCTCACACTCATCATGCCAAGAGACGTGGGCTCACTGCCGAGCAACGCAGCCTTCCCTCGGTCCCGTTTGCACACATGCCGTGCCTGACAACCTTTCGCATTCTCGACTCTGGTTTTCCAGAATACTACTCCATTTTCACCATCCCATTTGATTACTTTTCTGCCCTTGCAATCGCTGTCCCAACTCTCGAGCACTTGTCGATTGAATCATTCAACATTGAGTGTAATGACCAAGACGACGACGACGACACATTCTCTCACGATTCAAACGAAGTTGCCTGGCCTCGTCTCAAACACGTCAATCTGCCCTGGCTACTCGCTTCCGTCTTTGCACATACCGTGTCAACCAGCACGGTCACAACCGCCAACTTCCGGTTCAAGCTGGATACGGAACTGCCCTTGTACGACTGGTGGTCGGATTGGCCCAACCTGCAGCACCTGACACTCACCCACGCCAATGACGCGCCCGCTGCGCACCGTCGAATGAGGATGCGTGAGCAAGTCGGTTTGCGCGGCTCAACAGAGACAGATGGCGATGTGATTTTTGCGCTTGCTCAAGCAAATCATGTGGTGTGTCCGTCGCTCAAGTCGCTCACGGTAACTGTGGCTGATCAACTGGCCCCGCTCTCGTTCGCAGGGTTTGCGTTTCCCAACCTCCGGCGGCTCACCTTGGACATGCAACACCCATGGCTGGATGGATTCACAGACGCCCCGTTGCGATACTTGACGATTCGCGGCTCGCATTCATGTCCCCGTTTTGTTTCCCAACTGCTGGCCATGACCCCTGTGGATCCCAGCTTGCGCGTTCGGTTTCTTCCCAGCACTTCCCCATCCCCTGAGCCTCAATCCTCTGTTGCAAGCCGCTGCTTGCCGAACCCGCTTCGGTTGCGGTTTGCTCCGCCAATTGACCATCTGAAATGGAAGGCGCTGATGCATGCGCCGCCGTTTGTCAACTGGGGAGAGGAACACGCAGTGGTCGTTCAAGTTGCTGATTCGTTGACGGGTAACGATTCAGACTTGATTGTGGCTGTTCTTGGGCGGCTCTTGTCCAAACAATCGCGACCAGCTCAAATCGCAGCTTTGTTGGAACCGGCAGCAATTGCCGATTTTCTTACCGAAGAGGAGGCGAATGTATTTGAACAGTTATGCGGTCGCTTGCGGGTGGCATCAGATGAGTTGCAATGAATGATGATGATATGAATACAAAAATGATTCATGAAACTTACAAGCACTCGTCACAAATGGTAAACGATTTACTGGAACACCAACAATTGCTTCTTGCCCGCAAATTCGGCTCCGGCCTTTGCAACCTCTTGTACAATTTTATCGCTCTCCTGCTTGGAAATCTCACCAGCGGGCACAACAATCTCGTTGAACTCGGGCGTCTCGATCTTGCCGGCGGCAATGTAGCCCACAAGATCGTCGAGCATCTCTTGATACTGCTCACGCGTGGCCGTCTCCTTCCACGCCGTCAACCAAAAGCCGCGCAAAATGACGCCACGCGACAACAAGGCCATGGCCGACACGGGAATGGGCTGGCCAGACATGGATCCGTAGCTCACGACGGTACCGCCAGGCGACACGACTTGCAAGAGCACGGCGCCAGCAGGGCCGCCAATTGTCTCGAAGGCCAGCGGCACGTACAGATCCTTGTGGTCCTCGGTGAAGTACTTGAGCACGTGCTCGGGACGCACAACGTCGAATGCGCCTTGTGCCTTGAGCTTGGCAGCGTACGCGTCAAAGTCGGGGCGGTCGCGCACAATCGACACAACCTTGACGCCCCACAGCTTACCGAGCTGGGCAACAAACTGGCCGACGGCCGAGTTGCCGCCGTTTTGCACAACCACGTCGCCGGCCTTGAGCGTCACGAAATCCTTGAGCAAGCGGTAGGCGGTTGTCGGGTTGACGGTGAGTGACGCGAGCGCGGCGCTCGTGAGCTTCTCGCGCTTGTCGTCGGCCGACTTGATGCGAATCAGGTTCTTGGCAGGCAACACGATGTGACGACGCCACGAGCCGGGGATAGCGTCGGTTGGGATCACAATGTCGCCAAGCTGCAAATCGGTGTCGGATCCGTCGACGATTGCAACGACCTCGCCGGCACCCTCAAGTCCGGGGATCGATTTGGCGGGATCCGACGTCTTGACCATGGGTGCTGGGTAGGTGCCACGGACGGCGAGCGTGTCTGAGGGGTTGATGGGCGCAGCGAGCATGCGGACGAGCACGGTTCCTGGGGCGGCAGACTCGAGGGAAGGAAGCGTGGTTGAGCCAGCGCTGCAATCAAAAACCAATCAAAACTGTTGATCAACGATGCGTCAAGGACCGTGAAGAATCAGAGTCGGGTGGCGTACTGGAGAACTTCAGTGAGTGGTCCGTTGCCCGTGGCGTAAACGCCGTTGGTAGCAGTGGGGATGGAGTTGAGGTTGGTGGTGATCTTGACGGTCATGGTGAGGGCAGGTTTCGAGAAATGTCGTTGGTCGAATGGTTGGTTCATGCAAATGCTGTCCTTGTTAGTGAGCTCATGTATGGGCGAAGGACGTGGGGCAGCCCACCCTTATGTATGCAACGGCTGACTTTGTGTGGGTGGGACTCGGTTCCTCATGCGAGAGAACCTTCGGGATGTCGCGGGAACCGGCAAATTTGGTTCGTGAGTAAGCATCTCATTATGGTGCAAACGTTCAAGTGACGCGACAGGTGCCTCAGAGACGCGTGTGTGATGTCTCACGTCTCGCACGTGGCTTGGTCATTTCGGAAACGTCGGATCAAGCAAAGATGACGAGAAGCGAGGTGGTCGTCCTGGTCGTCGGTAGGTACTACATATGCACCCCCGCACAAACGCTTGTCACAAGTAGAGGGGACTGAAGTAGGGCTGGATCTCGGGCTACTTGCTACCCGCAGCCGAGCTGATGAATGATCCTTGCAGGTACAATAGCGCAAGTTTGACGTCATCCTAGGCGAGGAGGGCGACCGCAAAGTAGAAGAGCGCTCAAGTGGTGACTGGCGAGTCTTCCAGGTCGTTAATACTACGGAATGGACGAACAGTACACTGCCGGCGGAGGCAGCGGACACGTTACGGACGTTTCAGGCATCGGATCTGCGAACAATTGTCTCAATGTGCACTTTTCATCACGTGCAATGAGCAGTCATTGCTTCCAAATCTTCCGTGTCTGCACCCGATTCCGAACTGCTCCCGCAGTCATGCTCATGCTCCCACAAAGCTCGGCTAGTCTATGTAAATGCCCATGACCTTAGCGATGTCATCGCTGAGCCTCATGAACGAATAATCGCAAAGAATCATCACCCAAGTTATTGTCATCCCCGCCCTCCTAATGACCGCATCAGCAACAGCCACAACGACAATGCCGGTCACCTCTGCCAAGGTCTACCTTCTCGATTACGGGGCGGGCAACGTCCGCTCGCTCGTGAATGCCGTCAAGCACTCGTCCGGCATTGACCTGATTCCCATCAGCTCTGAAGCAGACTTTGCCACGGCCGATGTGCGTGTGTCTCGCGCTCTCACCTCCCGTCCCTCCCATGAATGTCCTTGACGTCAAAATTGTGCTTCTGAACAGATTGTCGTCTTTCCCGGCGTCGGCGCCTTTGGCCAAGCAATTGACGGCCTCCGTGCCAAAGGATTCGTCGACCCGCTGCTCGCCTACCTGCGCTCGGCAAGCCTTTCTTTGGAATTTGCGTCGGTCTCCAATCACTGTTTGCTTCATCGACGGAAAGCCCTGGCGTGACTGGCCTGGGAGTCATTCCTTACACGATCACAAAGTTCTCGAGCGATTCCAAGGTCGTCCCGCATATGGGCTGGAATGGCACCGTTGTTGCAAACAGCGCGCATGCGTCTGCGGCGGATTTGATTGACCCTGCCGCCAGTTACTACTTTGTGCACTCGTTTGCAGCCATTTGGGACGACGCCAACGCTGATGTGCTCAACAAGGTGACGCTCTCTGCGACTCGCTATGGTGATCAAGTCTTTGTTGCCGCTGTGCAGTTCCGCAACATTTCGCCACGCAGTTCCACCCGGAAAAGTCGGGTCTTGCTGGTCTCCAGCTCATTCGCAAGTACTTGTCGACCGCGACTGCCGTGGCGCCTCTTCCTGCCACATCGACCTCGTTCCTGGCCTCGCTCCCATCCACGTCGTCGTCTTCATCCTCGACATCCGTGACGGCCATTTCTGACAAGCTCACCAAACGCATCATTGCCTGCCTTGACATCCGCGCCAACGACGCTGGCGCGCTGGTCGTGACCAAAGGCCACGGGTACGACGTGCGCGAAAATCCGACGACGGCACGTCCGGCGACGTGCGCAACCTGGGCGATCCCGTGGACCTCGCGCGCCACTACTTTGACGAGGGGCAGACGAAATTGCGTTTCTCAACATCACGTCGTTCCGCAGCGTCCCCGTGGCTGACTTGCCCATGCTCGACCTCTTGCGACGTGCCTCGCAATCGATTTTCGTGCCGCTGACCATTGGCGGCGGTATCCGCGATATTGTCGAGCCGTCGGGTAGGGTCGTGAGCGCGTTGGATGTCGTGGCAGAGTACTTCCGTGCCGGCGCAGACAAGGTGAGCATTGGATCGGATGCCGTGTATGCAGCCGAACAGGTGTGGGCGGGTAAAGTTAATGGCCAGTGGCCCGCAAAGGCGGGCAAGACGGCCATTGAGCAGATTGCGCGCGTGTATGGTGCTCAGGCCGTGGTTGTGTCTGTTGATCCACGCAGGGTGTACGTTGCCGACCCGAGCTTGACAACGCACCACACGATTCGCACAGCCAAGGCGGGACCGAACGGCGAACAATACTGCTGGTATGAGTGTACGGTCAAGGGCGGTCGCGAGGCGCGCGACCTGGATGTGGTGCAGCTTGTTACTGCGTGTGAGTACTTGGGTGCCGGCGAGGTCTTGTTGAATTGCATGGATACCGACGGGTCCAAGTCTGGGTTTGATCTCGAGCTGACAGCCATGGTCAAGCAGGCTGTCAAGATTCCCGTGGTGGCAAGTTCGGGTGCTGGCCATGTCAAGCACTTTGAGGAGGTGTTTGAAGCGACTAATGCGGATGCGGCACTTGCGGCTGGCATCTTTCATCGCAAGGAGGTGCCGCTTCCGAGCGTCAAGACATACTTGTCTGAAGTCGGTGTGCCCACTCGGTTGGTGTGAAGTCAAACGAAGCACCGTGAGGTGTGAATGTCGTGTACTTGATTTCAATGCATGTTCGTCCTTTGTTACCAACATACCCAATCTCGTTTCCCAGTCACACACAATGTCGAGTGGTATGAAAGTATATTGTGAGCAAACATAACCCGACGAATAACAATGATGGGACTGACAAACATTGCAAAGTTCAGTACTCGGCGGAAAGCTGGGGGCGAGCTTCTTCAAGAATCGCGCTGGCGGCTTCAAACTCTGGCGTTTCTTTCAGATCAGTCACAGTCTGCTACACAATGACGGACCCCCCGCCCCAAGAAGTGAGCCCTCGGTCTCGATGTGACGTGGTTCAACACTGGGTACATACTGTGAATTCCTCCAGATCAGCAAAGGCCTCCTGCAAACGGCGCTGCGTGTCTGGGATCATGACAAGTGACTCTTGCAACACTTCCTTTTGCTTGCGCACATCGTGCTCGTCGGCACCCGTATCAATCAGGTTTTGGATGCGCGCCTGCTGCTTCTCGGCTTCCTTTTGGTACATTGTGATTTCCTTGGCAAGACTAGGTGGTATGGCCATGGGAGACACGATTCGTCAGTTCATTCACAGCCTAGAGGGCGGGACCAAAGCTGTACCGCTTAACGACCCCGGTCTTGATCTTGAGTTGGCGGGCTTCGGCAGACATGATGACAGAGTTTTGAGAGGATCAAGAGAATATTGCTTGAAGTGAAAATTGTCGGCATGGAAAGTTGCATTGATTTTCCATACTATGTATTGATGTTTTTGCGTTGGGCCCTCGAGGCAAAGGCAAAGCGCACAACGCTGATCGGCATATCATACATTAGGAGCAAAGTCGTCCAGCTGCTCACACACGAAAGGCCCTGGTGGACGGGGCGACGGTGTGGGGAGATGGGGAAAACATAGGCAACTTGAATACACGCTTAGGATACACTCACTGGACCACCTACTCACCTATGGAAACACAAGCAGCTGTTTCTTGCCCAAGAACGCACCTCCCGCTGCGGCAATCGGCCAACAATTTTCTCCTGCTCGCCAGCCTGAAGATGTTCCACTTGCTTGACAACCACCTCCTGAAACTCGGGCGCCTGAATCTTGCTTTCTGCTACATACCCGACCAACTCGTCCAACATGGCCCGATACTCGCGCTCGTCCGCGCGCTTTTTCCACTCGGACATCCAAAACCCACGCAACCGGACGTCCTTGAAAATGAGCGGCGCCGTCGGCACCGCAATCGGATCCTTGGACATACCGCCGTATGTGACCAAGGTTCCACCTACCGCCAAGACGCGTAACAAGTCGGTGGCCGACTGCCCGCCAACCGTGTTGAGCGCCAAATGAATCCTGGAGCCCCACGAGTCCTTGTTGGCGTGCACGAGGCGACGCAGTTCGTTGGGCCGAACCACCTCGTAAGCTCCTTGCGCTTTGAGTTTGGCGGCCAGCACATCAAAGTCAGGACGGTCGCGCACCACGGAAATCACACGCAGGCCCCACAAGTGCCCGAGCTGCGCAACGTATTGGCCGACGGCCGAATTGCCGCCATTTTGCACGACAACGTCGCCCGGTTGCATGTTGGGTGCAAAGTCCTGTAGCATGCGGAACGCCGTGCACGGGTTGACGGACAGGTTGGCGAGTGCCGAAATGGGCAAGGCACGGGCATCGTCGGCGCGCTTCAATGGAATCAGGTTGGCAGCTGGCAGCACAAGATGGTGGCGCCACGTGCCCGGAACAGTGCCCGAAGGAATGACGAGATCGCCCAGTTGCAAGCCGTTGGCTGCCGACAATGAGTGGATGGCAACGACCTGGCCCACACCTTCAAACCCCGGCACATCTATGCCCTTTTCGCCCGTGAAGGCGAGCGGAATCGGGTACACGCCCTGGATGGCGTTAATGTCAGATGGATTGACGGGCGCGGCGAGCATCCGGACAAGGACGGTTCCAGGGGCCGCCGTAGTGAGATCTGGAAGCGAGACTCGACCAACACTACCGTTGCCCATGGGCAGGTGTGAGACGGGTTGACGAACAACATGCGTGCGAGACACCGGAAGGAAAAGACAAAGGAAAAGGACGTACCGGAGAACGTCCGAGGGATTACCGTATGATGAGGCATAGACGGCAGTTGTCGATGTTGGGATCGAGACCAGGTTGGTAACAATGGTTGATGTGGTGGACATGGGCCTCCATCTTGCCGTTGTCGCGATGTGCCAGTGCGATCCGCCAACGGCCAACGCTTGGCGGCAAGCCATTGGGCGGACGTTCAAGGAAAGCATTGAAGCGAGTTGTGAAAGCATATTGCCTGGACCTGCGACGTGGGTGAAAGAAACATTGAGCTTCAATTGCAGTGTCTTGACCTCGTATCGTCGTGCTCTACTGCTCTGTTGACTCTCTCAATGGCCGGCATCTACTACCTAATATGTATGTCAGGCCGAAGGTGTGGTGAAAGAAGTGGTGTGTATGCAGCCAAATGTGTGGCACAGTCAAAACATGTTGAGAAACTCGCCGATTGAAGAATGAATGGGTGGTGAAATGGGGGGGGGGGGGGGGAGGGAACGTGCGCAACACAAGTGAATGAAAAGTGTGTGGTCGGAGTGTGACAAGGTCCAGCAAAAGCAAGGGTGAGGAAAGGCGAGGACAAGTGACTTTTGGCACGCCATGTCGAAGGAAATGCAAAAGATGGGCCAAAGACAAGGAGCGAAGAGACTGCATCGTGTATCTGGCAAAAACACCCGTTGGACGAAGAAAAAAAAGAACAAATGTGTGCGAGAAGACCAAAAGCGAGAACGAAACTAAGGATGAAAACAGTATGTACGAGAAGAGCACAAAAGCTAGGCTAGGATCCAAAACCAACAGCACCACAATCACCACACAACGCCACTTACGGCTTCTGAGTCACCTGAGTCACCGCGACGGTTTGCGCCCCACACTGGCCGCCGGGCGCCAACGCAGGCAAGCAATCAATGTAGTGGCACCACGAGCACTTTGACTCTGCATTGCCGCCATAAAAGAGCGGGACCATGGCCACAAACAGCGCCACCGTCACAATCAAGCATACGGCGCGTGCAATCAGTGACACGGTCGAGTACCCAGAGAAACACGCGCGCCCGAACCCGGAATCCTGCTTTGCCTCTGGACTTGGCTTGCCCTTGCGCGAGCCCGAGCAGAACGACAGGTTGATGTTGGGCATGACCACAATTCCCATCAGGAGGCCGATGATGAATCCGCCAACATGCGAAAAGTTGTCGATGCCTGGGAACAGCCCGAGGAAGAATGTGATGATAATGACAAACAGCATGCGCAGCAGCTGCGTGGTCGGATGATGGATGATGCGCCAGTTTTGAATGTGGTCAATGAGCAAGCACGCCACCATGCCAAACAAGGCACCCGAGCACCCAACCGACGGCGAGTATGCATCCGCGAACGAGCCGCCGAAAATGAAGCCAAACAGGCCGGCGAGAATATAAACGGGAGCGATCCGGAACCAGCCCCAGTCGCGCTCGAGGGACTTGACGGCTGTCCACTGGAACAAAATGTTCATGGCAAAATGAACTACACCGGCGTGCAAAAACATGGCGGTGGCGAACCGGAACCATTGGTTTGCGACCCTTGGCTGCGTGGATCCGGCCAAATCTCCACACATGACCTCCCAGTTACACGTGTACAAGTCTGGCGACCCTGGCGCCAGATTCGGATATTTTCCCAGCGGATTCGGGATCATGCACGCGAGGCCTTCGCCGGTCCCATCGGGCATGAGCTTTGGTACATCACGCATACATCCCGTGAACCGGGCACCCATCTGCACCAACACGTCAGCGCTGGGCCCAATCATAAAGTTGAAGGGTTGCGTGGCAATCACTTGCCCTGTGCGTTGATAACTCCAAACGAGTGACCACACCAGCCCGGCGGTCTGCAGAGCCGTGACGAGCCACACAAAGTACGGCCGATACGTTGGCATGCTGGCCACCTGCGCCACCAGCCGATCGTGGCTCGTCTGCCCGCCAGCATTGGCAAGTGCCGCAGAGTATCGGTAATCCTCGGACGCAAGCTGGTCGACGAGCGCGGCGTCATCGACAACCTGGGCATTGAGAGCGACGGATTCGCGGTGTGAAGGTGCCGAAGGAACAGAGGGCTCGTCAAACGTGGACTCATGCCAGGAATTGCGATGTGAGAGGACGCGTGACTGGCGGCGAGCCGAGCGGAATGACGACGTGGAGGGCACACGCGGGATGCCCATAGGCGCGTCGTCGGGAATCACGCCCGGTGCGGGCTGTTGGGCGTACGACATGGAATGGTGCGACAAGGTAGCAGAGTGTGCGCCGGGCGAGGACGAGTAGGCCGCAGAAATGGGCCCGCCAGAGTGATGCGAGAGGCGGCGCGGGTCCAAAGCAACGGCATCGGCTTCGGTGAGCGGGTCGGGGCTCGTTGCGCGGTGCTGGGGTGACATGTGGAACGAGGGCGGGCCATTGTTGACGGGCGAGTTGGGCGCAGACGGAACCATGACGGGTGCTGGGATGAGCGAAGGAATGGTTGGTGCGTAAAGGTCGTTGGGAGTCAAGGATTGGCCGGATATGGGGCAGATGGGCCCGTGGGTGGCCAAGTGTTGAAGAATGACTTGGCGCTCAAATACGTAGCCCGTTGACGACAGAACCGGGTCGACACAGGGCGAGCCCGAGAGGGAGCAGAAGAAGGTGGCCATGGTGGGTGAGTGTACGTTGTGATAGTCTGCGAAAGGCATGCATCGAGTTTGTGAGCGACAATCCAGGGACTTTGTGTGTTGGTGATGGGCCAGAGGGGACGGCGATAGCGTCATGGTATGGACGACGACGGTGGGTGGCCAACTTGAGGAGTGTATGTCCGTCCGAGCCATCACGGATCTCGCAGCACCGCACGGCGCTCCATTCTTGGATCCAAGTCCCGTTGCCGCAGAGGCAGAGGGTGTTACCGGCGAGGGCAGAAGATATCGTCGCCGCGACTCTGAGGCTCTTGGCACTTTGTGTTCCATGGACCTTTGGCTGTGCTTGACGGTGCACGTAGCCCGTTCCGCCGAGACTTGCAACTCCACACCATCCAAGTTCAAAAACGCCATCGAGTGCGCCGCCGACAACGCCACCGCGCATCGCCAATCGCCGACGTTCGCCATGGTCTTGGGATAAGCATGCGGAGTGCATAATGAGAATGTCAACATACGCTTCGCGGGGATGAAGAATGGTCTAATCGGCTTTCTTTCAAGGCAATTGTTCAGCCAGGTCGATGCTGATTAGGGTGTGAGGATGGCGAGGCGCGGGCGGGTCTACGTTGGATACAGGCGACGCTTGGGCGGCGACGGCCAATTCGAGTCGAGATGTAGTCGCCAGGGAGGAGGAGCGGGGAGGAGAGAGGCTGAGGAAACGCAGTTTGAACGACAGCCTGTGTAATGCCCATGCCAAGAGGCTGTTTTGCTTGCGTTACCTGATTGGCTGGTTTGGTGAGCTCTTGCAGAGACTGAGATATGGCGTCTTGTCGGTGTGGGAAGCGCTGTGGGAACAAAACGTTTAGGTGGCTGTGAACTATTCTCGAATGCTTCCAGCTCTTTCTCAGCCCATTCAAGGCGAACAACTCATGGCCAACGGAAGAACGAAGTATATGTGATCGAATATGTAGCTGTATCGCAACAAAAATGCCGGCCCACACGCACGCGCCCTCGGCATTCCTCACCTTGTTCCTCTCGGCCGACTTGGCTCTCCATGCCATTGCCATCGGCCTCTGTGATCACCTCCTCGTTAGCAACACGTCAAGTTCCCAGGCCTTTTCGCTCGCCGTGTCCTCGTACACGCGCTCGCTACAGGCAATTGGACGGAACCTGATTGTTCTGTCCATGTGCATCCAAGCCGCTCTGTTTTCATTTCCAGTTTCGCTTGCATGGGCCAGGTTTGCCGGCACGAAGACGGCCATGGCGCTCATCCAGTTTGACAAGGCGGTTGCCAATATCAAGACCGGAATAGGTCAAGGTCGGATTTGGCGGTCAGTCGTGAGCTGGTGTGTGGAAGAGGTCGGAGACGGTGTGCCCGCGAGACCTTGGATGTGGGACGGTAAAATGGTTGGCTGGTGGATAGGCAGTTTAATCGTCAAGGTGCGCTGCAAAGATCATGCTCGTCACGATGCAAACCACTCACTTTTGCAAATATACAGCTCCTCATCATGGGGATCGCAACGTTCTTTACTTGCCTCAACTACTTTTCCATCGTGTCTGCAACCGCAGCAGCGCTCTACACGTCGGATCCAAACTTGCCAAACAATCCATACGACCAGCTGGTCGGCGTCACGAGCGTCCACCTTGGACTGTGCATCACGCATCTGCTCATCCTTGTTTGGACTTGCTTTCAAATGTGCAGCGCATGTTACGGCATACGCGGTGGTGGATTCTCTGCGCTTGGGATCACCAGTACATGATTGTGCGCTTGCAAACGTGTATTGTGTATACAGCTGTAATCCATCTGATCTGAACAAGTCAACCATCGGACATAAAAAACCAATTCTGATGCGCAAGGTCCACTCTCAAGTCCAACTCAACGAATCAAAGCCTTGCACTCGTTCCTCTGCCCATCGCAATCCCCAACGCTCTTCCCCTCCAACCTGCCGCCCGCGCCATTCACGCGGTTAGCACACAGGTTGGCCTGCACATCGCAACTGCGCCAAGTGCTTCCTGAACTGCATTGAAGTTGCCGTTCACCTCGCCGTTGGCCAGTTGAACAATAAACGGCCGCGATCCGCCAACGTTACGAACGACGGGTGCACGTACGTTGAAGAGGGCGCCTTGGAACCGTTGCAGGTTTTCAAAGTTGGACGGCGGGTTGGGTTGAGGGCTGTGGCTGTGGGCTGCGGCTGCGGTTGAGGAGCCGGCGTTGGAGGTTGAGGCACTGGTGCCGGAGGCTGCGGAGCCGGCGCAGGAGGCGGGGTCGGGTTTCCGCCGCCGTTTGCCGCCAAGCATTGCTCGAGGGCCTTGGGAATCCCGTCCTTGTACGATCCGCTGCATCCGTCCGGGCGGCACGAAAACGCCGAGCCCGTGCCAAAGAACTTGCACCGGCCAGATGACGCTGGGTTGTGTGCGTCGCCAGCAATAAACGTTGGGCACCGAGGCTTGGACGCGGCATTGAACGCTGAGCCGCCAGCAACAGTAAAATCGTGGCACCCGTAGTAGTCGGTTTGGCCGCGGTTGACGTCGCCAAAGAAGGAGCCGCCACCATACCAGTGCCACTACAACAAAAATCATCGTACAAAAGAAGTCAGCAGGCGATCAAAACCCGTGGTGGATTCAAAACGGGCATACCTGCAACGTGTACTGCCCGTCAGCCAAGAACGTGGGAACCGTGAAAGGCGTGGAGCAACGGTTAGTGTCTTCGGGCATGTTGTCGCCCGCGAGCGGATTGCCAGCAAATCCGCTCTTGCACCCAGACTCGTGGCAGGCGTATTGGATAATGTTGCGATCAAAGTCGGCTTGCGTTTGCGGGCCGTTGAACGGGACCACTTTGAGCGAAATGAAACCACCAGGCTACCGAGGGAAAGTCGAGACAAGGGTGAGAAGAGGCAAGTCATGGCGGACGACAAATGCACACAAGACGTACGTGGTTGTTGCGTGGCCACACAATCGGCACCGTCTGGCCACGACGGTACGTCGCGTCGGCAGGACGTGCATTGTTCTTTGAGCCGTCGCCGCCACAGGCGGGCGACACAAAGTTGTCAAAAGCGCCGATAAAGCCGCCATTGCGAGCACGGGGTTCGAGCAGACGCGAGTGGGATTCCGCGATCGACGCGAGTTGAAGTGCGGCCACCAGGGCAAGAAGGATGGAGGTGGGTTTGAGCGAGAACATGATGGAGAAGATCAGGCGAGAGTGTGGGAAACTGTCTTTGAAGGTCTTGGGAAAGGAGTTGGGGCACTGGCCAGCCAGTCTAGTCTGTGAGGTTGAGGGTGCGTGGTGGATGAGGTAGCCTGAGGGTTGCATTCAGTCATTGGGGACAAGGTGGGCAGACGTGTCTTTATAGGGTGACCTCGTCCAGTCATGGCATGGTCTGTTCCGTCCCACGATGAAGTCATCGATGAATTTCACCCTTGTGTTGGTTGTGGGAATAATTTGGTCCTCTCTATGTCTCTGCACGCATGAGAGCACCGCAACATTCATGATCCAAACCACTCGGCAGAAATTTGCCAGTCGTAAAATTGCCTCGTCAAGCAACTGGCAAAGCACAGTGTGAGCTCTAACGCCTCACCAGATTTGCCAGAGGTCACGTCGAGAAGGTGCTACCAGCCTCGCGTCAGTCGTCAAATCCATGACCTTCACCGTTCGTTGATGAAAGGTGGCTGCCCGTGTGGATTCAAGGACACAAGGTTGGCGTACTGATTGAGGGCTTTGCTATTGCTTAATTTACCGCAACGTCTATGAAAAGGTCTATCATGAGGGGTTTTCCGTGCTCTCCCGTCGAGACTTGGACAGAGATCGAGTGAGACATGTTTGCAATTGCTGGATCACATGCATAAAGCTCGGTATTCAAAGACGGCACACAAAAACACGACTAGGCATACAAACAACCAAGTGAGTACCAGCACAAACCCCACACCTTCACCAAAACCTGAAATCCCTCCCACACTCCCACTTACTCTCGACCAGCCCCCATTCCTTTGCCGGCAACAACCGCATCACTGGTCCTTCCTCTTCGGGCACATCGCTAATGACCCTGAACCCAGGCTCGCCACTCCACTTTTCTTTGCCGGGCTCTGCATAGATCATTTCCGAAGTGTACTCGATCGTGTCGCACTTTTCGCACACATACTGGTCCAACAAGATGGCGCTCTTGACCAAATTGCGTGCACGGCCCGGCCCGCACTTGCACCGCGCGCCACTTGGCAACGGCCTCGGCGCCACATCGGGTGCAAACGTGAACGCTTTTGGCACCATGTAATCATTGAATCGGAACTGGCCCTCACGCCCACCAACCAGCGCATAGGGCGCGTCGTTGTGTCCGTTGATGAGAATGAGGCGGTCGATGCGCGACCAGGAAGGCAGCAGGAGCACGCGGAGGATTTTGCGCAGGCCCGGCTTGGAGATGAGCAGTGGGGCAAATGCGCCGTAGTGAGCTCTGGGTACTTGGAGCACACGTCAATGATCGTGTCCGGATCGCCTGTCATGGGCATGGGGATGCGCATGGCAATCAGGGAGCGCAGGTTGGGCGCCAAGGGAAGCGACGCGACAAACCCGGTGCGCGTACGATGCTGGTTTAGTACGTCGAGGAACTGCGTGTCGAGCTTGAGCGCCGTCAGGTTGGGCAGGCACGCGTGTCCGAGCTTGAGGTGTTTTGGAGGCGCGTTGAGCGTGTAATAAGAGAAGGAGGGCGAGTCGGGCTGGGCAGCGTCGGGCGCCGCAATGTCAAATGGAACCATGAATGCGATGGACAAGATTTGAATCGAGTGCAGCAGGCCCGGGTGGATCAATATGCCGTGGAGCCGATTCGGGGTGTGTGGTTGTGCTTGCGGCCAGTCAATGACGAGGCGCCGAAGCCGAGTCAGGCCGCGGTGAGTTTGCGGGAGGGGCGTGAGAGGGGTGTAGGCTTTGTTGCGGCGGGCGCGGGCGAGGCGGGCGGTGGGATCTTGGCTCGCGACCGAGTTTTGGGTGTGCGCTTGGATGTGGCGGCTGGTGTTGGTTCCGCTCGGTTGACGCACGAGTGTGGTGCAGGGTTGAAAACAGAGAGCTCCTCCAGTGCACACCCAATTGACGGCGGGCGGCGAATGAGGGCATCACAGGCATCCAGCGTCTCGGGCAACGTTGCTTTGGTGGAATCGAACGAGATGGCCAACAGATTGGGCGTGCTTGCTGCAATACTCGCGACCACATCTGTGATCGTTGACGAGTTGAGGTAAACAGCATCCTTGAAGGAAACCCGCGTTGTGTGTTGCCATGGACCCGCTCTAGGCAGGTCGAGCAGCTCTTGCATGACGGCCTTGGGCACCGTGCTACGTTGACCTGGAACGTCGTAATGCGCAAGCGCCAAGTGCGGGCATACGTTTGCTTGCTTTGGCTGAATCGACTTGATGACCTGCGCCGCTCCACTCGGCCTCAGCGAAACAAGAGAAACGTTGCCCAGCACACCACCGCCAGTCAACTTGTATCGATGATCGCGCTGCAAATTGACGCCCATGACGCCGTCCACAATCGACCCCAGCATGGGCTCGAAATACACGGACACATCATTCAGCCGGTGCGGCTCAGAGTAATCAACATGCCGAATCTTCCACTGGGGCTGCTCGTGGACAGGCACAATGTCCGCAAACCGCGTTGAAAGGGTTTGTTCAAACAGGGTCACATCGATCATGTTGGTCACATCCATTTCCTTTTTGCCAAAGTCCATGAAAAAGACGCCAAACGGCGACACACGGGCTGGAACAGTCGGCGGCCCGTATCCCATTGGGTTGTCACGTTCGGGCTCGTCGACAGCAATCACAGTGAAGAACTCGGTTGGCCACGACTTGTACCACGCTCGGCGGCGACGAAGCACAGAAGCGAGGCCCGCAAAGCCCGGCAGGAGAAAGATGGAGATGAATCCGATCGGCGACGCATCAATGCCGCGCAAGTTGGGTGTCTCCTCGGCCAGACAAGCGAACCATGTGGAAATGAGCCGGTGCGTCAGCCGTTTGCCGTGCATCTTGATGAGCGGCAGTTCGACCACAATGCTTTGCGGAACGACCTTCATCGTTGACAAGCTGTAGCCCAGCGGGAGCTGGTTGTGATCAATGAAGGCTGGGCCAACAATAAAGTAGCGGACATGTTTGGCCAGGTCCTGG
This sequence comes from Catenaria anguillulae PL171, assembly GCA_002102555.1. Taxonomy (NCBI): domain Eukaryota; kingdom Fungi; phylum Blastocladiomycota; class Blastocladiomycetes; order Blastocladiales; family Catenariaceae; genus Catenaria; species Catenaria anguillulae. The sequence goes on along the minus strand of MCFL01000049.1, from coordinate 45,389 downwards.
CGGGTCGTGAGCGTCGAGTGGAGCGGCTCGAGGGCAGAGAGCCGGGTAAGCTGAACAGCCTCGTAGAGGAGTGGAGTGGCCAATCTGTTGATAGCGCGCGAGCAGCGAGCAAAGTTGGCGAGATCTGCTTGTCCGCCATGCGGACTGACGGGTGACTTTGTGAATCGGACGGCGCGTAAGATGGCTTTGAGAATGTCTTCGGGAAGGTCGAGGAGGTGGCCCGAGAACGGAACCAGATCCTGTTCCGGTCCATGGACATCGTCAGCAGCATCCTCTTGGCGATGGTCTTGCTCAGCATCCGAGTCCGAGGAGGCCTCATGATCAGGCAGAGTTGGACTTGGCGCGGAGCCTCGGCTAACGAGCGGCTGCGAGACCTTGGGGGTTGCCTTGACCCGGCGGCGAAAGGCGCGGGCGCGAGCCGACATGGACGCGGCGTGAAGCATATTGGTTTACGCAGTGGAATCATAAATGACGGACTCCATGGCATCCATCGGGGCGCAACAGCCGTCTGTCTGGCTCCATTGCCACCACGGACGAACTGGACAGCGCTCGGTATGCTTTTGGCTCGTGATCGAAGGCTGCCGATCGATATGTTTAAGTCCATTGACAGATCTCAGCGCTCGATCACACATCTCTAAAAGGCCAAATCAATCAAGAGAATCCACGGTGATCCACGATACAACGTTCGCTACGCACTCTTCGCAATGGTTTCAGCCGCCCCCGCCTCCGTGCTCCTCGATGCCGTCAAGGCCATTGACACGACGGCCGCCGCCAACCCCGCGCCGCCGTGACACAGTACCAGCAAGTCATTGCCTCGGACGGTGTGTATCTCGTATTGCGCTTGCGCCATCTGCTTGATCTGCCTCTCCAGTGGCCGCGTCCAACATCAACTGGCAAGCAAATCATCAATCGAACAAGAGTGAGCCTTGGGCGACCGCTTCAGCCTCGATTTCCTTGGCCGCGACCAACACGCGTATCACCAGGTCATGACAATTCACGCACACAGGCTCATACTCCCGGCCCTTATTAATCATGTAGCCACGTCCGAGGACGCCAGTCGTGCAAAGGAGCACGCCATTCTCAAGCTTGGTCAGTTGTACCGCGCGCAAGGGTATGTGGTTTCTTCACGTCACTGACGCTTGATCTTGGTTGGTGCTGCTCTCACACTTGTCACTCTACCCGATTGTCTCTAGCGCTGCCAAGCAACTCGCCGATCTCCAAATCCAATGCCGTACATTCCTTGTGTCGCTTCCCAAGGCCAAGACCGCAAAGATCGGTACGTACTTTTTTCCGGCATGCCCATGCTTTTGAAGTTCACGCATACCAAAGACCCAAACCAACCCGTGTTCATGCCCGTATGGCACAACGCATAGTCCGTACCCTCATCGACTACCTCTCCGAAATCCCCAACTCGCTCGACCTCCAAGTCCAAGTGTGCAAAGACGCCATTGACTGGGCTGCCGCCGAAAAGCGCGTCTTTCTGCGCCAAGCCCTGGAAACCCGCCTCGCAGCCATGTACCTTGACAACAAAATGTACACCGAGTCGCTTGCCTTGATTGCACAACTGCTGCGTGAACTCAAGCGTCTCGACGACAAGGTTGTGCTCGTTGACGTGCAACTGCTCGAGTCGCGCGTGTTCCATGCCCTGCGCAACATTCCCAAGTCGCGCGCTTCCTTGACGTCGGCCCGCACTTCGGCAAACTCGATTTACTGCCCGCCGCTCATGCAGGCGTCGCTCGACATGCAGTCGGGCGTGTTGCACGCCGAGGAGAAGGATTTCAAGACGGCTTACTCGTACTTTTACGAGACGCTGGAGGGGTATGCGTCGCAAGAAGACAGCAGGGCCGTGGTGGCCTTGAAGTACATGTTGCTGTGCAAGATCATGCTCAACTTGGTACCATTTCGCTTTGCCCAACATGATTTGCTCTTGCTTGTCGACTCACCAGTGTTGTGTAACAGCCCGAGGACGTGCACTCGCTCCTCCACCACAAAATTGCCAACCGGTACTCTGGTCCCAACGTGGACGCCATGAAGGCCGTTGCCCAAGCCATGGAAAAGCGCTCGCTGCTCGACTTTGAGCACGCACTCACAAAGTTCAAGCCCCAGCTTAACGACGACCCCGTCATTCGCATGCACTTGGCCTCGCTTTACGACACGCTCTTGGAGCAAAACTTGATTCGCGTCATTGAGCCCTACTCGCGCGTCGAGATTGCGCATGTGGCCCAGTTGGTCAAGTTGCCCCAAGCACAGGTCGAGCAAAAGTTGTCACAATTGATTTTGGATGGCAAGATCAATGGTGTGTTGGATCAAGGCGCGGGTATTTTGATTGTGTACGATGAGACGGAGAGCGATGTACGTTTGGTTGACAAGCATGCGCGGATTGGGGAAAGGAACTGACCTTGCATGATGCATGTAGCCGACATATGCTGATGCGCTCGAGACGATCAAGAAGATGGGCACCGTTGTGGATAGCCTGTACCAAAAGGTCCGTTGGTCACCCCATTTCTTGCCCGGACCCGCCCTTGGTTATGGTACTGACATCCACCTCCATTTTCATCAGGCGGCCACGCTGAGCTGAGCGAGCTATACTCTCGTCGGTTTTGTTCGTCGGTTTTGTTCGTCGGTGTTTGTGATCTTGAGTGATCGGATGTCGATTGTCGAGATTTTTTTTCATGATGTTGACATTCTCGTTGCGTTCTCGTTACTTTTTTTTCCCATGCCTTTGATTCATCGACCTCTTTGTCAACGACTTCATGGCATTGATGTTGACTTGGTGTCTTGACAGAGGCCTGTCTTGAGGGCAAGCTGGCGCGTGTCTTTGGCGCAAGTGGTCAGGTTACCACGGAATGGACCATTGCACCCCAAGCAATCACTATGAGCACTCCCGCACGACCAAACAATGTGAATATGGATTGGATTTGCAGCCTTAGCGATGAACTCGTCGTCGACATTTTTCTCTACATCGCGTGGCACCAGAAGGTTATCGTACCTTGGCAGAGTGCTCCCAAGTTTGCCGATCTTTCCGTCGCCTAGCCCGGGACAATGTCGTTGCCCGGGCGATATTCATGACAATCAACCAGGACCTCGGTCGCGATCCAGGTGGTCGCTGGCCTGCCCTCTCCGACCTGCCACCGTCCATGTGTTGGTGGGGTCTTGTCAAGGACCAAGTGTCGTTCAGGAGGACCTGGGTTCCTTCGGGTCCCACCACCAGGCAAACGGATTCCATGTTGATTACGACGTCATTTGACACCACCTTGATTGACCTTGTGTACCCAAAACACCTCATGACCTGCGATCCAAACCACCCACAACCGCTGTACGAGCTCGACTCGATCAACCGTGTCCACATTCACTTTCCAGTGCGCAAACTCGATTGCGCGGTGATAGGAATCTCGGCTGTCTGGAGACCAGATGGCGACCACTCGAATATATCGCATGTCATCCATCTTCTGGACGGCATCTCGCTCACGCCCATGTCGGCCATTTCATGCGATGGAAGCCACATGCCTTCGGAATTCATGGCCGTCGATGCTGTGAACAAACGAGTCGTGACCATGACGCACAATCCGTCACCACCGATGATGGACAGCTGAAGTCGATGGTGAGGCTGCTCACGTTCGAGGCCGAGGTTTTGGAGGCGCGCTTGTTTCCCTGCTCCGCCGATCGTACAAATCTGCTACCGCCATCTTGTTGCCGTGAAATTGATTGTATCGCCAGATTGTTCACTTGATGGTCCATTTACATTTGCAGACCAATGCGCCTTCACATCCACGACAATGACACGTATAAGCTCATTTTCAAGCAAAGCGGCGACCCGGACCTTCTCGTCATCCAGTGTCTGCGTGCAACAGACTTGTCTTCATGCCGTGACGACATCAAGATCCGTGCCTATGACACCATTCACCACTATGACCGCTCTTCCCATCCATCATCACAACCGGCGACGAATACGGCACCGTCCGCGTCTGGTGCACGGAAACGGGTCAGCAAAAGTTCTCATTCCAAGTCGCTCACGGCGCACCAATCACCTTTCTTAGCCCTCGCCCCTGGCTCCGACCGGGAATCGTCTCTGATCCGAGCGTGTTGACGGACGACAACAAGCTGCAAGTTTTCCCCATCACCCGCCCGCGTGGGACGTGGGAAAGCAGTGCCGCGCGCAGCAATGCACAATATCATCAGCGCACGCAATAAAGTACCTGCCACGATTCCATTGGACCATCCTCTGTACCGAGACTTTGACGAACATCTCAACACCGAGATGTTTGGGAACGAACGAAAGGGGCTCACGTGGTTCTTGGATCCAGAATGGAACCGCCCGCAGTGCGAGCCAGCGACTGGCCGGCGGGATGCTTGTACCAGGAGTGGGAGTTTTCTTCGTCATGCGTATCCATCATGCTGGGCATCAGTACATTTTCACGTTGCACTCGCCGGGGACTTTGCTGTCACGGACATGGTCACCGAGAACGGTCGGTCAGTGTCAGGTGCGATGCGTTGGACGGCTCAGGACGCGCTTGAAGCTTTACTACAACTTGAAGGGCAGGTCGGCACGCGTGATGACGATTTGGCGCTTGACGAGCACTGTTTTCCTGACGGTCATGTTGGGTCCGTGTATCCTTGTTGGATCTAGTAACTCATCTTTGGATCTCACTTTCGTCCACATATAATTGGGACAAGTAATGCGAAGTTGCAACGCTCCACACTGGCACCATTTTCGCACAGGCTGGTTCATCGGATTGAAGCAACGAGCGATACCCTGTTTCTGGGTCGCGATTGGAAGCGTGTGCTGGCGTATCATGGCACGTCCCTTGTCGTGTTTAGTACATAGTGGAAAGACGTGAATTGAGTGGGTGTATGGTGGTCTGGCCCTCTTTCGTTGCTATTCTATTGGTCCATCGTTCCCCAGATTTCGTCATTGCTTGCTTCGGTAATTGCATGCGGGTGTTTTGTAGCAAAAGTCTCGTGCACAGCAACGATGTGAGTGAGTCTCCAACCTTCTTATGCACCGGTCCATGAGGTTTCAGCGTCCATGTATTGCACAATCAAACCGGGCCTAAAGCCTAAACGTGCCGCCCACATGCCTACTCCTGTCTATCATCATCGGCCAATCCTGCTCGCCGCGCACAACCCGACCATTCCCATCCTCGGCTGACACTGGACTCGTCGTCGCGGATGTGGAAGATCCGGCAATCGGACCGTGCTTGCCAACCTCCACCACAACCGCCGCATTCTCACCAGCGGCATCCGTCTCGCGCAACTCCACGTTGTCCTTGACATGCACATCTCCAACTCTTCACCAGCACTTTGTCCAGCCCGACCGGCGGCCCAATCCTTGCACACAAGCGCGACCGCAACCACGGCCGCTGCTGCAGACATGCCAACAAACAACCCGCCCACATGCACCCACCTCTCCGCATCTGTCGCCATTCCCACACCCTTGGCCGCGGCTCCCGCGTCCGCCTCGACTGCAAACTCGGACCCAGCTTCCCCACCATTCAATCCGGCAACCATCAGCGGCACGCCGCAAGCGCCGCATTCACGGCCACTTGCACGGCGCCAATGGCCGTGCCCAGCAGCGCGTCCGGCACCAGCATGGACACGGTTGGCCAGAGTGTTGCAAGAAATGTCGCGGTGCCAATGCCCAAGAGTACAAGCGAAGGCGCCGGCGGAAGCGACGTGAAAAACAGCAGCGAGTGTGCAATGGCGAGTAGCACGCCAGACAATGGCAGCAAACGGGTGGGTTGGCCGCCGAGTTTATCGGCAATCAGGCCAAAGAGCGGCGTGAGTATGGCGCAAAGCAGGTCGGGGAGGGACATGAGTGCACCTGCAGTTTGGAGGTCGCCGGGATACCATTTGGATTGGATGACTGGGTGATGCGACAAACACTGACGTCAGTGGCTAACCGTGCGTGTTGGGTATGTGGGGAAATGGACGTACAGTCTGAGTGATGTTGATGAATGGCATGACAGAGCCGTACAAGAGAATGGCCAGCAAGCACACAATCCAAAACGACGCCCCAAGCTGCAGAATACTCTTTTGCGTTGCAGCACTACTCGCCTGCGACGCGTTGAGGGCTTTGGCGATGGCGGCAATGGGATATGGTGTGGGAGAATCACGATTGGCGCTCGATGCGCCGATGTGCAAATGGAGATTCGGTCCGATTCCGCTCGTGAATGAATGCTCTTTGTGATGGACAGGAGTCCCGAAGAAAAGGATTTACGTGCAAGAATCGACGAGTCGTGCGATGTGCGCGCGGCTGTGCCCGAAGAGTAGGACCCAGAGTCGTCACGGTCGGATGACGATGCGCCTTGAATTCGAATAGACGGGATAAGAAACAATGGATTCACTGAGCTTTCCCTGCGGTTGCCAATGACGTCATGGAGTTGTCGCTTGAGGAGCCAATGGACGGCCGTAGCTCGGGTGACGACGGGCGGCTCGGTACATGGCCATGGTGGTCGTGACTACTACGGGTGTTTTTGCCATGTTCGCGACGGCTGGCCATGCTTCGCCGTGTACCAATGTCGTAGTATGAGGATTCAGGTGACGATGCATGAAGCATTCGTGGCCGAGTAAGCGCTAATGCCGCAAAAACAGAGACCACACACAGGACCAAGCCCACCAGAGCCGCCAGTGCAGGGCCCGTTGTCCATTCGAGATCCATGTCGACGAGTCGAGTGGGACGTTGGTGATGATTGCTGGCGTGACAAACACTTGAATGGCTGTCGCCAAGCTGGCAGTTGAGAGTGTGGTCCCGAGTGCCAGCGACAAGTAACCGGTTCCCTGGAACCAGATCGTCATAATGGAAGTTCCCACGACTTCCAACTTTCACTGCCAAGCCCACACAATAGGCGACCGACGAGCAAAAGTGGGAATGAATGCAAGGCTACACCAGCCCAGAATAAACTTGATCCTAGTACGACTAGTAAGGAAAACGTGAGCAGCATGACGCGCGCTCCAAAACGGTCATAGAGTGCGCCGCCAATTAGTGGCATGAGAAGATTCGGCATGGAGTAGACTGTATACATCAAATTGAGTTGCCATTGGAAGGCGCTGTAGTCGGATCCCAGTAGTGCTCGTAACGGAACATTGAGAGCCTATTCTTTGCTTGGTCAAGTCAGGATAGGTCAAATTGAAGCAAACGTCCAAGAACACGCACAGCTGGCAGCCCATAGCTACAGCAATAGTGACACAAGTCAGGAACCTTGTGAATTGCAGCAGCAGCACGAATCAAAGAGCTTGATATGAACCAGTAAAACTCTCCAAAAAGCAAGATACAACCGCACAAGATGACTAGCAGATGAATTCGCGACACGGCAGTATTCGCTGGAATCACAACGAGTGTGACAGATCCACCCTCTATCACTGTTGATGGTCGATGTGCGGTCTTTGGGCTGGATGCCGTTGAAGAATGTCCCGACAAGCTGACACAGAGGGAGTTTATGTCGACGGACAGGCGTTGATTTCCATGGATATAGTCGTTGGGTCCAAGTTTTCCGTGGATGGACGCGTCGCCAGTTCCCAGGCCGTCATTCAAGGACTCGCGGCGGGAATGTGGGTTGTGCGCCGTCATGGTGTCAAGTACTGTGAACCCGTATTGCGAAAGGTTGTGATTCTAAATAGCAGCCATTGCTTGGTTTGGCTGTTGTCGTGGTGTGGTACATGCTCATTACACTTTGCGGACCGCTTTGGCTTGAATGGCAAAAACTTATCTTACATTGCACTTGGTGGGGAAAACAACAGGGAATAATGTACACATGTACGTTCTAACAGATCTGAACGTTTGAATGCCAAAAAAAAAAAAAAACAGGCTCAGTTGCCATTGCCGCTCTTATCGGCACCGGTCAAGGCTTTCCCTTGGGGAGTCAAAAAGAAGAACCAGAGCAACACAATGACAAGTAATACGGTGACGATGCCGCATGCCATCCAGGCCCACTTGATGGTATTGAGCCGGTGCTCCTTTGCCTTTTGCACCTCGCCCGTTCCCTTCTCCAAATCCCTGGCCACCTGGTCGGCCTGCTTGAAAATCTCGTCAATCCTCGACTCTTGTGCCTCGATTAACCGGCTGACATCCACAAATAACTGAGCGAGCTCCTCAACTTGCCGGTTCAAATCGACCAGTGCTGCTTGTCGGGTTTGCACATCCTGCAACGCCACTTGTGCGCCGGCATACCGACTGGACCGAACAACTTCGTCTTCAAACACCCGCAAAACCGCCCCCGACGACTCTGCCTGATTGAGCACGGCCGCAATCTCGTCGGGAGTGGCTTCGGGGCGGACAATGCGCAGCTGGCGCGCCATGTGGTCGCGCACACGCAACACATGGCGGTGTTCTGCGTCACGAAACTGAAGCACGAGGTCGCGGTACTTGCGGCCGAGGTTGGTCAGCTGGTTGCGCGCGACTGTTCGGTCGGCAGAGTCCTTGTGCGTGGAATGCGCCGCAGAGTGTTCGAGGTCTTGGATGCGCAGGCCGAGCTCGTCGAGCTGCGACTTGATGGACCGGTACTGGGCACGGAGGTTGTCATTTGAGGACTGAGAAGAGGCAGACGTATGTGGAGAGTCGAGGGCATGCGCTTGGATGGACTCCAGGTTGGTCATGCTTTGCTTGATGGAGACGAGTGAACGGTCCAAGTGAGCGACGGCATCGAGGAACGAGGTCAGGTCGTTGACGACCGTCACATTGGATGAGCGAGAGCGGGTGGGCATTTCGAACGAGTCGCCGCCGCGGGCGTTTGAGTGGGCGGCGGCATCGTCTGGGTGGAGTTGTTGGTAACGCCCGGCGTTAGACGGGGAATGTGACATGGTACTATGATGATGGGAACTGAGCAGTAGCAGCAGCAGCAGCAGCAGGGAGGAATGCCGGGGGGGATTGCTTGGTGCGCGGTGGTATTGGCTACGGTCTGTGAGAGCCAGGAAGGTGGTATGGAAGGCCTCAAGTATTTTGTGTACAGTAAATGAAGATTAATAGATCGGATCCATGGGCAAGGAGAGCACTTGTAACAAAGTTTCGACTCAGCGACTTGCTCGTTGCCGCTTGCCGCCTAGCATCGAGTCGAGTCGTCTCGAGTTTTGGCGTCGACTCCCTGAGTGGCAGCGGACTTGGAGGTGGCGCTCATGCCATTTCTTGCTTGCGGCAAGCTATCGCCTCATGCCGCACCACTCACGCCGAGGTTCGACTTGCAATCCGAAGTGCTTGGCATGAAGAGCCTGCATCAGCTCGCCAAGACGTCTGTTCCGCCGATCCCTCATGGACATTAAGAACACCAACGAGAACTGACAAGGCGTTGCACATATGCAATATACAAGGATAATGAATGAAAGGTGAGACACAAAATTGGAACGACACCCGACCTACCGATACGCACACCAACCTCTCCCTCACACAGCACTTGCTGCCGCCTCCCCGCCTCCACTTGCCGCCGGCCGTGTGGAGCTCAACTCTGTATCCTCGGACGATGCACCGTCGTCGTCTTCCTCCTCTTGCTCTTGGGCGTGTGTTACTACCTGATCTGCAAACCGCACAGCCTTGTTGCTGCTGACGGACGCACTTCGCCTCAATGGCTTGGACGATGCGCCTTCCGGACTGGCAGGCAGCGGCGGTACTGGCGGACCCTGCTTGGCCGATTCGGCCATCATCACACCCAAAAGCTTTTCCTTTTCCTCCACAACCCGGTCGAGGGTGATCTTGACCATGGCCAGTTCCTCAATCACACGCCTCCGTCGCTCGCTACACATGTACAAAGGCACACAATATGTAAGTCAACCGAACGCAAAACCGAAGGGAGAAGGGGGGAAAAAAAAACATGCGTACTGGCTCGTGTTGTACAACTCCGCTAAAGCCTTGTTCTTGCTAATCTCAGCCATGTACTGATCCTTAAGCATCTCCAACTCCCTGCGCGTCTGATCCAAGACCTGATCCCGATCCTTCAACATGCGTTCCAACCGCTCCTCCTCCTCTTGCTTAACGGCCAGCAGCTGCGCCGAATGCTGGCCCAGCAAGTCGCCGCGCATATAAGCCGACTGCAACGCGGCCGTTGTTTCCGCAATCTGGTCGCGCAGCGTCATCAGTGGGGCTTCCAGCGACGGCGGAAGCACAGTGTGCACCACACGGGTCACGAGGCGCGCAAGCGACCGCAGCGCCAGCGGGGACTTTGACCGCGAGGTGCCGCGCGAGTCTGGGTCTGTGGGGCGGGTCGATGACCGGCCGCGGCGGTCGTCCGTGCCAATAGGGTCCGATGAGGCGGCGGGGGTGGGTGCCGCGGGTGGCGTGGGTGCGCTGGCCACAGCTGCCGCAGTGGCGGCCGACGAGCCGTATGCGGGAAAGAACATGGCGGAAATGGCGGAAACGGGCGTGGGTGCAAGGCGGGTGAGGAGGGACGGAGAGTGCGTGCTTTGGGCCGTCGGTGCAGCGGTGGTCGGGTGAGATGCTGATTGTGTTGGTGGCGGTGTCGACCAACCGGGCAGTGAAGGCAGCATTCAGTGTGTATCAAGTGTGTTCTCCGCGATACGCAGAGCGGGAACGTTCGACGGCGGAAACGACAGACAGGTGGAGGAAGGATTGCGTGGACACAGTGAAAAAAAAAAAAGGCGATTGCGCTTGCTTGAGCTTTTCGTTGCGATGCGTTGCTTTGCGAGTGACGTCGTTGTGCTGCTGCTTTGGCTGTTGCCCGCGCGCTTTCAATTTTGGGCGGCGGCCTCCGCACGTCCGTGCCGTGGCCAACCACAGGACCCAGATTCGGCAGCACGTGAACGTGGCGCTTGGCGCCGCCCAGTTTGTTTCAGACTTACATGCTGGGTCCGACGTGATTGATGGAATAGCTATAGCCAGCCCATCCTGGAATGAGCGGGAAAGCATGGGCTCGTGATGGTATTTACATACTGTATTTATTGATTTGAAATGAAATGGTCGACCACAAGCGCCATCTCGGACAAACTCCTCCCTCCTACCTTGCTGCCAATCCGCGACTCCTGCCGGTCCCAGCTCCCAATGCAGCCATCGCATTGCCTGCTCCACCGCTGACCATACCCTCCTTGCCACCAGTGCCTGGTTCCTTATTCGCCTGTGGCTCCATCCTCAACAAGTCGCCAACCTCGGCCATGATCCCACTCCAGATCCATGGTCCGTCGGTCTCACTCATGACCACGGAACACCCACTCAGCGCTGCACTGGCCAACAACTGAATATCAACTGCTTCCTTTTCCCCATCTTGCCTATCCAGCTCGCGCTGCCGCGCTCTCAAGCTTGCATAACTCGACGTGCCCGAGGCCCCGCCGCCAATGTTCATTGACCCAGACCACGGCAACGTCAGATCGGCTGTGGAGTCTGGCTCATCCAGCGCCGCAAGTGCTTGCAGCGCCGGGCGTGCAAGGTAGGACAGCGTCGAGCCTCCAGAGTTGAGGGCCGATGATGAGAATGTTGACGACGTGAGGCCAGACCGGGATGCGCTGGTGAGCGACCCAGATCCTCGCAGAGAGGATGGATCGGATCTTCGGTTGCAGACTCGATTGTGTCAAGCGCAGCGGTTGCGGGGTCTTTTTCGGGTGCATTCAAAGAGTTTTTGGATGCTTCTGTTGAAAGCGAGAATGGTAAATTGAAAGAGTCGGGCCATGGGAACCACACGATGGGATCATACTGGTTGGCTGTTGTTTGTCCCTGGCGTCCTGCTCTGACGAAGCACTCGAATCGCTCGAATCAGCCGACCCTTTGCGTTGAAGTATGCCCTTGACCTTGTCCTTGACTGCTTCCTTGAGCTGTGTTGTGGTGTTTCCACCTCGCTTTGGGCTTGTTTCGAGCGTACTTGTGTCCGATTGTAGGTTAAGGTGTCAGCACCAATTGTGCCAGCGACGAGAGGAATCGTGGACTCGATGTCGTACCGCACGTTCCACCCAGCATTGTTTCCCTCACCCCTGGTCCTCGCCCGCCCAGGGCCGCCGAAATGGCCCTGCCCCTCCCCTTTGCTTGTGGGAACGCTGATGGTTTCTGCTGATCTCGCGCGTCCTCACTCTCACTCTGGCCGTCGGCAGTGTCCGACTTTGGCGGCAGTTCCTCATTCAAAACGGCTTCCTCGACCGCATCGGGCTGGTCTGCGGTGTTTGCGGCCAGCTGGGTAAGCGAGGGCGGGCGAGCGGATGGATCGCGAGGCTGCCAGGCAGAGGCAGACGGGTCCGGGGAGGCCGAGTCGGCTCCTTGAACGAATCTCTTTGCGCGGCGGCCAAAGTGGGCGAGGCGGTCCGACATGTTTTCGTGGTGTGCAAAAGTCATTCACGATTGCATGGAGGGGGGGGGGTGGTTGTGGGAACCGTTGAACGATCCTGTTGTCCAGCAAATCAGAAGTCATTTCGAATTGTGCACACTGGACGTGACGCTGACGTGACGCGATTTTTCTTTTTGCCGCCAACTGATCATGTCGATGCAGATTTGAATGTTTTGAGTTTTCGTGCACAATTCTTTTGGGGGTCTCGCGGACAACTTGAAGGATCCTCACTCTTTCCCCTTGCGCCCAATGAAAGAAAAATGCCAATCGACCAATAGCCATCAAACGAAAGTTCCACAATGTCCGACCCGGTCCTCCCACCAATCCCCGCCAACCACTACTCGTCGCTGCTGTCGGACATGTCGACCGCCCTCGACACCCTGGGCCTCGCCGCACAGCCCCTGACATCTGCCGCGCTCCACTCGGACCCGCTCTTGTCGCCGCTCGTTGGCCGTGTCCTTGCCCAACACGCCGCCGACGCCGTTGCCAACGCCATTGCAAACTCGCGGCCCGACGTGAACCAGATTTTGCAGCAGGACGACGCGCACAAGTTGCATCCGGAGGCAAAGAAGGCGCTCGAGTGGATTGGCACGCTGCCGACGTGTCAGCCGGGAAGTGTCGAGAGGGAAAAGCTCGAGGAGAACTCGTCAAGACCGTGCAGACGTTTTTGAAGGATGCGTTGGCGGAGCATGTGGTTGCCGACAAGACCCAGGAGCAAGGCGAGTCGACCACCGAGGCTGAGGCTGAGGCTGAGGCCGCATCCGAGTCGGGTTCGAGTTACACCGCTGCAACAGACAACAAGGACAACAAGCGTTCGCCCGCCCTCCTGCCCGCACATGCCCTCCCGCTCTTTTACCTCATGCGCCCCGTTCTTTTGGCGCACCTGTGGCCGCGCTCAGTCATGGGCCCCGTCCTCTCTGGCGAGCGCAAGGACGTGCTGCCACTGGTCGAGCAGGACATGGAGCGTGTCTTGAGCAACGCCTATGTCAATATCTCTGTGCAGACACATCTGTTGGCGCTGTATGGTGGATCCGTCGAGTTTTTGGCGCTGTTGGTTGCTGGTGAGGATGGCCAAGAGGGGCAAGACCTCGATGAAGAGGAAGATGAGGACAGCGAGGGCATTGACGCAGTGGCGGATCAGGTCAAGGACATGGGGATTGCCGGAGACGTTGACAGCGAGCAGGCGGCGGCCGAACTCGAAGTTGCTGCTCAGCCTTGAGCGACTTTTCGGTTGCGGGCACGAAAAGTGATGTTGCCATGCCCTTTTGGCCTGTGTTCGTCTCTCGTCATTGCTTCTCTGTGTCTCAGAAATGTTGTGTTGTCATTGTACATATCGAAGTTGGTTTGCGAATCGCTTACACAAATTGGGAGCGCCCTTGAAAGTATCTTGTCCACTTATCCGAGTTATGTCATCCGTGTACAGAAGGAGGTCTAAATCCTGAGGTGCAGGATTCCCTGCAATGCCAGGATCAAGGTCCACTTTTTCATTTGCGAAGACTCAAGACGGTTTACATAAAATAATTACCATCGCCAGAGCAAGTGTTCACACCATGACACGATCGGAGGTCATGCCGATCCTTCTGCCGATCCCCTTTCAACGCCACATGCACACGGCGAAACCATCCAACCAAACCGTTGCCAACACGACTGGCCCTTCCCACGAAGATACACATTTTTTTGGTATATACTCATGCTATGCTATTCTCGATGAATATTCCCTTGATCCACCACCCACCGCTGCTGTCGCTGTGTCCTTCACCGCACCGTGTTCGCCAATAATTCGGAATCTCATTGTTGAGTCTTTCGGGAACCCATCAAGTGTCGTAAATGCGTGCCGAACCTCTGGTTCCGTCACCCTCATTACAAGTCAATGTCGATGCGCATGCCGAACCTCTGCCGGGATTGGACTGGGTCGCGTGCCGACCCACTTAGAAGGGTTTTCCAACTTGACCGACACTCTTCTCCCAGGTTTAAGTCGACAACATGGGTGTGCAACGGCGGGACAGTGGCAGCGGTGGAGTGGTGGGATGGAGGTGAACCAAGGATATGGGTCTTGGCCGTTGTCGAACACAATCTGACCCAACGCTCCCAATCCTTTTCAATTATCGCAGTTGTGTTCGAATCCCCCAAAAAACTTCCAAAATGGCCAAGTCCAAGAACCACACCAACCACAACCAGAACAAGAAGGCGCACCGCAACGGCATCAAGAAGGTTGCCACGCACCGCGTCCGCTCCATGAAGGGTGTCGACCCCAAGTTCCGTCGCAACCAGAAGTTTGCCAAGAAGGGCACTCTTGTACGTCGTCATGTCGTCCTTGCCGACGCCTAGAGCGTGTTCGAGTACGATATTCTGGCGTTTTTCTCATCGTTTTTCGTTACGCATGCGTTTTTAGGCTGCCAACGCCGCCAAGTCCGAGTAAGGTTGTGTGGTAAACCAACGGTTTTTTTGAGGGACTTGCCGCGAGACTTGCGTTGCGTTTGACGGATTGTCGTGCTTTGGTGCGATGCACGTTTGTGAGCGAAATGCATTCTTAGTGACTTTTCCTTTTCACCCAGATCGTGCTCCTTTTTTTCCTGCCACTATCGTCAGCCTCATGAAGAATAATCGTACATGCAGCTGTCAGTTCGCATCAAATTTCTCGTGACGGAATCGTGGGTGGACTCGGCGTGTCGGCCATCGTCCCTTCTCTCCCGGCCATGACATTGGCGTTGATTCCAGACTGCGGTAGAAATTACTCGTGATGCCTGATAGATTTGCCCGGTAAATGTTTACTGAAGCCAACAGTCACATGCTGCTCAGTGCCGGTACTCGTGCACCCGCCGCGAGATTGCCGACTGTGGCGCCGCCGGATACAACAACCCATCTTGTGCGGTTGCTGCGGCCGACAACGATGTCGCCTGGGTGTCCACCATTGCTGCCCCGGTCCCAACCACCACAATCCCCGCCTTTGACCTGCCCCTTCTCGCTTCGGCGTGTTGTGTGGTGCTGGTGCTGGGAAATCTGCGAATGCTGGCGTCGACGCAAGATTGCCGATCTGAAGATGATGGCAATGCGTTTGGGTAAGGTCGAGCCCAGAGGGACGCTAGGGAGGGTGATGATGACGACTCAAGTACAGTGGATTGCTGGAGGTTGTCAATGCGGAAAAGTTTCTCAATGCTCTCGACAGCGAATCCTGAATTCTTATAAACATGCAATGGAACAACAGGTGAAATGCTATTTCATAGCTCACGGCCATAAGCATGCGTGTCCACACCAAACCGGCGACAGTCAGACATCTGGTCTTGTACAAGGAGCGTTTATCATGTAACATACGAGTGAGAAATAAGAAGAAAATGGAAGCGGGTGGGGATGACGAAGAGAGAACAGACTACAGAAAAAAGTGGAGGAGATGCGAGCTACGACATGCATATGGGATACGCGAAATACAGCGACACTGACAATTACTGAGCCTTGTCTTTGAGCGGGTGCTTGATGGTCAAGCACCAAATGTCGAGCTCGTCGCAAATGGTCTGGATCACGTCCAGAGCAAAGTGGGCGTACACGCCAACGGCGAATAGAACAGAAAGCCACATGTACACACCGTCCCATGCGGCGGAAATGATGCGAATGCTGTTGCAGTCGAGTCAAGTCGGCATGGTCAGTGGATTTGCGAAAGATGAAGAAATCAACTCTAAGGCGAGTGTAAGACGTACCCAGTGAAAAACTCGAGCAACACATTGCCCGCGGCAACACCTGCAGGCGCCATGTTCAAGCAAAAGAAGGGATACGCTCCCTTTGTCACATGCGCCGTGATGATTTGCCCAACCAAATGCCCAAACAAGAAGGTCACGTAAAGCGCGAGTGGCACAAGGTAACTACCCAAAATGACCTGCGAGTCACCGAGCACCCACACCCAAATGAGGAAGACAGAAAAAACGAATGGGAAAACGCCGAGAAGGGCGGGTGCTGGGTCGCCGCCGCGAGCCTTGACGGCGTGAAGCACGTTACGAGCAGAGCCGACAGAGTTGAAGACGATGACGGCGAGGCCAAAGTACAGGGCAATGTGCATGAGAGTCACTGAGCCGGCAGTCAGTGGAATGGCCGTCTGCCAAGCTCTGGACCTGATTGGGCAGGAATCGCGGGTCAGAGTCAGAAAAGCAAGGTGACGGAAATGGCCAAGGGGTAGTGACACATTCGTACCAAACCAACCGGTCAAGAAAAAGACGAAAACAACAACCAGGATGCCCTCGACGGGACCAGACATCATGCCGAGGTACAGGACGCCGGTATGATACTCCTCCCAGGTGGTCAAGAAGAAGTTGGCGAGAGCTGGGTGAAAGGACAGTCAGCGTGTGAGCCATGCGAGCGAGATCCGCCAGAAAAAAAAATGAAAGAGATACGGACTTGAAACCATGGAAATGAGCATCCACCATGATCCGCCATAGCCGAGCGCGGGGGCAACTGGTGATGACAGAAAGCTGTGCATTGAAAGGAAGCGGGCAGTGAGCAGGAGTCCAAGTGCTCGGATTGAAGAGCAAAAGGGGGCGCGAACCGTTGTGTTGAGAGCGTCACATCCATGGTCGAACATTTCGCCGAGAGGTCCAGATTGACCCGTTCGACGAGCTTGCTTGCCATCAATCGCATCGAGACTTTGGTAAATAAAGATACCAATGCCGAAACTGCGGGAAATCGGACGCGAGTGAGCGGCCACTGGAATACGCCGTCGGACGGTCGGAAAAAGAAAGATTAGGCGTACAAGAAATAGAGCGGGCGGGGCAATGGAGTGGTGAGATCGGGCGAAAAGATGAGAGTGAGGATGACGTTGAATACGATAAAGAAGAAGCCAATCAAGGTGACGAGATTGGGTCTGTTGACGAGCGCATGGTGAGAACATGAGTTTGGAAGTCCATTGGCAAAGCGTGGAAAGATCGTACGCCATCCACAGAGGCACATAGTTGATGATGTGATTCCAGTACGGGCCCAAAATGTACTTGGAGACAAGTGAGTGGTCAGCGCCCGCATACTTGTACTTGCGCAGATTTGGGCGCAAATGTGCAGGGATGTAACTGCTCTTGAAGGCCATGGTTGACGCTGGAGGAGAGAAAGGACACTTGGCCGCTGGAAATCACACAAGAAGATCCACGGGTACCCATCCGAATGTTAGCTACTGTCTTTGCATCGCTTGAGATTCATGGGGCAGGCCAATGTTCATTGTTTGGTGGCGATGCGAGCATGTAGCCAGGTGGCGTCGGCTGGAAGTAACTGACTGGACCCGTACGTGACGATGGATCTAGAGCGATAGAGCTTGGATTAGGCACAGAGGTGAAGGTTCAGTCCTTGAGGCATGTATTTCATTGGGTCAAGGTGTCCTTTTTGTACACACTTTTCTTTGCCAGGAGCTTTGCTTGTCGTTTTCGATTCCGTTGCCACCCAAACCGGCACATGGACCCCCGATCTGGGACACAATTGAAGTGGACCCAGGACAACCACACACGACACACGGGTCCAGATTGTGGGCATATACGCCAGCGAAAAAGCCAATGGTTTCATTTGAAGGCAGTCAAGACGAGAGGAACAAGTGCAATGCGCCGGGGATACAGAAGAGTACAAGCAAGGGATTGAGTCGAACAAGTCACAGTGTTTACCACGATCGGATTTGGGAAAAAGACAGTCAAGTGTGTGATCCACAACCGCTGCGTCCTTACGCATCGGTAGTTGCCTGTTCTTGAGGCGGATGCATTGCCATCGGAACCATCGTCGGTTCCCTTGTCGTCAGCGACCTCGGCCGCTCATTGATGGGAATCATGGTCGGGCGCGCGACGGAGCGACCTGCTGACTGCCCACCATTATTCCAACACCGCGCAAGTGCATCCGGTGGGCCACGGCGATACGAACCACGACATCCTTCTGGGAAACACCTTAGTGGCGCAGCAGTTCCATGATGCAAGCATTGACCGCGACCACTCGGTGTGTGAGCGTCGCCATCGATGAACAAGGGGCAGGTCGGCTTGGACGAAACGCGGAAGCGAGACCCGCCCCGAATGGTGAAATCGTGGCAGCCATAATAGTCGCCAATGCCGCGCATTAGATCGCCATAGTATGATCCTGTCCCAAACAAATGCCAATGCAGCGTGTATTGCCCGTCCGGTAGCCAAGTCGGAATTGTCACTCGAGTTGAGCAGCGGTTGCCATCTTCTGGAGTTCCAGGGGGATCAGGGCCAAGCGGATTCGAGGTGCCTGAGCGACAGTTGGACTCGAAGCATGAATACTGAATCACGTTGCCAAAGAAGTCGTAGAAACCCTGCGGCGAGTTGAATGGCCGAACAGCAAACATCAGAAACCCGCCAGCATGATTGTTCCTGGGAATCACAAAGGCGTTCTCACGTCAGCGACACAACTGGACATGATTTCTACGTAGCTGAAAGAAACTTTCAAATACCTCGGATAGACAAAGGGAATGGACTGCCCGCGCTGATACACGGTCTGGCTCGGCCGGGCAAATCGCTTGTCGCGGTACCCGCAAGGCGGGCAGACGTTTTTCGTGTTGTGAGCCCCACAGTAGCCGCCCCAGCGAGATGTAAGCGACAGGGATCTAGAGTGGCCGTGGACAAGTACGGGAACAACAATGGCAAGGACCAAAATGGCGAGTGAGATCACCCTCCCTGGATTGGCGGAGGATGCAAGCAGAACAGCCATTTTGCAGTGCGAGTGGTGGCGGTCACTTCAGGGTTTAGCGCAAGGCGCGTATGCGACTCTACGGGGATGATGCAAAATGTCGATTCTCCAGGACATAGCGAGTATCGTTGTATGAGAGCGGGGACGGGTCCACAGACGATTTGAGAGGTGATTGTGGGAACACGGCCGGCGAGTGTGCTGGCCGAACGCACTTGTCATGACAGCATCGCAAGGTTGCAGCTTGTCCACTTCTGCCGCTGCCGCTGCTCCAGTGTATGTAGCTGAGCTGCGCTTTCAAGAGGGTGGGAGCGGCGCAAATACTCTGAACTTGAACGTCACGAGACCCAATAGGCTCACGAAGCACCATCCAGCCTGACATTGCAATCGCCTTCACCGGCCTTGGCAAGCTGAAGCACACATGACCTCAGATTATGTACATCCTGTAATCTACCCACTACAAGGCCAGATCCAAACCTCCTTCTTCAGTCCCGCCCCTCACCAACGCTTTCCGGTGATGCATCCGACCATCTTCCTCCGTAACCGACTGTTGGCCGACGGATCAACCAGCAACCTCCTCCTCTCACCCACATGTACAACCTCATCCTCGGGATGAATCCTCTCCCTGACCCGCACCAGCTCGGCGCATCCGACCCAGATCGCACCCACAACACCCGAGCCCCGCTCGTCCAATCCAAGACAAGCAACACAAAACTCACGACCATGGCCGCAACCGATGTAAACACAAACAATGCACCCACTTTTCCCCAATTGCCCTCGCCCTTGCTGCCATGTCCATTCAGTGCCGCGACCACAAGTGGACGCCCGCCAACGCGCCATTGAGCGCGACGTCACGGCGCCATAGGCGGTTCCCAGGGCATTGTCGGGAACAAGCATGGGGACACACGGCCACAGCGTGGCTGCAAATGTCGCGGATGCGATGCCAAGGAGGACCAGGGCTGGGGCTGGTGGCAAGTGCGTGAAGAACAGCAACAGGTGGGATATAGCGAGCAGAAGGGCGGACAGCGGGAGAAAGCGTGCCGGGTTGCCGGTTTTGTCCACGACAAACCCGAGAAGTGGCGTGAGAATGGCGCATAAGAGGTCGGGCAGGGACATGAGAGCACCTGCGCGTGGGAGGTCACCTGGGTACCATTTGGATTGGATGACTACAAAAAGGAGTCGTGGTGTGGAAAGAGAGAGTCAGACAAAAGCGCTCCAGAAAACTGTCCAACGAGATGAAACACGTACAGTCGGACGAGATGTGAATAAAGGGCATGACAGATCCATACAGCAGCACAGTGAGCAGACACAAGATCCAAAACGAAGAGCCAAGGCCAAACACTCTGCCCCGTTGCGGAAGCTCGTGCATTTCACTTGCCTGTTGCTCGCCTGGTGCATCATGCGGGTGCCCATCCGGCCCGTGGCTTGCGTGCATCGGGTGGAAGGGGTCATGCAAATGGTGGTGATGGTGCTCATGAATCAAGAGTGGGGTGCCCGAAACGGATGTGCAAATGGATACACGGTCCGCATCCATGGAATGGCGGGAATGAATGGATGATTTGCCTGGTGAGTTTGGCGTAACGGATGCTGCCGAAAGCGGAGAAAGAAAGCGGCTGTTTGGGGCGGACGTTGTGTCAATGTTTCTGCGATGGTGATCCGTTGCTGCGGCAACGACGGTGGCGGCATCCGATCCATGAGGACGGTGCCATGGATCCCATGGAAGATGAGTTGGGAACCGCAGTGAGCAGCGAAGGCGAGGTCGGTCGCAGTAATGGTCGGCGAGAATCTTGCTCTTGGAGATCGTATGCGCGCAAATACTGCTCCTCGTCGTCATCCATGAGCAAGGACGGAACTGGATTGGGACTTTCGCTTCTCAACCCGGCCTTGACGCGCGCCGCGGGCGAGTCTGCTCGAATCAATGCAAATGCGGCTGCAACAGACACTACGCACAGGATGAGCCCAATGGCAGCGGCGAGCGCTGGCCCCGTAGTCCACCTGAGCAACCAAGACGAAGCATTGAATGGGACAAGGTCACAACCCATGGCGTGACCGAGTCTTGCACGGCTGCTGCAATGCGCGATGTGGAAAGGTTGATGCCCAACGCAAATGACAGATAACCAGCATCCTGGAACCAGTGGTTGTGATGCTTGTACCGGCAACCTCGAGCGATTCACCACCGAGTCCGCCGAGAAGGCGACCGACGAGTAGAAGCGGAAATGATTGAAAAGCAAGACCGATCCAAAATAATAGGGCACCCAAGACGACAAACCCTGAGAAGGTGAGTAGCATAGCTCGCGGGCCGAGTCGGTCGTACAGGGCGCCGCCAATGAGAGGCATGAGAATGTTGGGCGCCGAATAAATGGTGTAGAGTAAGTTCAACTGCCATTGGAACACCGAGTACGACGAGCCGAGCAGTTTGCGAAGCGGTACGTTCAGGGCCTACATGCGACAAGACAATGCGATCAGCGCGACCCGCCAGCAGCTTGAAGAAAGGCCACATGAGGCGTACTGCTGGCAGATCATAGCTTGGTGTCGTTACAAGCATGCCAAGTTAGCATAAACATATTTACATTTTGTGTGCCGACGGAAAGAAACAGTGAATACCAGTAGTAGTTGCCAAACACGAGCACGCATCCTGCAACTAGGACGTAAATGTGTGTCCACGAGAGCATCGGCCGGGCCCGGGATCCATCATCTGTGGATGCAGACGACGACGCATGAATGCTTGGAGGCCGAGAGTTGGGTAGTGTGCCATAGTCTTGGTGATTACCCACGCGATTCGCCTCGTCGGCGCTGCCCCTTTCGTATGATTTCGAGTCGGCAGCGGACATGAAATTGGCTGATTTTTGAGGCGAATGGGAGCTGATTGCATAAGGTCAATGACGAATCCATTGGCAAGGAAAGAGGTTGTCCTTCTGTGATGTTCACGTCATGAGCCGACAGCACCGTGAGCAATGCTGTTGTCCTTATGTGCGGACGGGGGTCGACACCATGGGTAAAGAAAAGTCAGTTGACGAGAGAAATGTATTCCATTTAATACAAGTCGCACAAATGCCGAAAATCCAAAAAGCCTAACAAAAGATACTTTATCCGGCAGCAATCATCACTCCTTGAACACATTGGCCAACGGGTCCTCTGGCAAGACATTCTTCTTCGCCTTTTCTACCTGCTTGACCTTCTGCTGGTCCTTGCTCGCGTACTTGCCCTGCAACTCCTGCTTCTCTGCCCGCCTCACCGCTGCCGGCGTCATGTAATCGGGGTTTTCCCACAACCCGATGCCACCAAACGACCCCTGGAACAGCTTGATGGGGTTCAACACAAACCGCGGGCCCACTTCGTTGAGGGCCACCTCGTTGGCGTTTGAGTTGGGCTTGAACACGGTGCCCGTTGGCGCCGTTTCCGTGATTTGGAAGTTGCGCACCCAGACCTTGTTGTCGACCCAAGCAAACATGAGCACGTGGTCAAAGAAGGGTTTGGAGCGGCGGTGCGCCTTTGGCACGTTGAAGGTTTGCGTCAAGAGTTCCTTGATGAGCTGTGTATGGGGGGACGAATCAAACGACGAGTCGAAACTGAGGATGGCACGCGAGCCCTTGAGGTGGTTGCCCGTCATGTTGAGCTCGTCCATGGTGTGCACTAAAAATGATGCAACCGTCAAGAGTCAGCTCACGTTTGGAAAACGCGCTGATGAACCATTGCTGTACCGTTAAGAACCTCAAACTTGATGGAGGGCCCGTTGGGCGCGTGCGACATCCACATGTACAAATCGGTACCGCGGCGGGATTCGAGGTAAAGCACCTTGTTGCACGACGTGAGCTCAGCAATTTCGTTGAGGGCACCGAGATGCTTCTTCTGATCGAGCTTGTTCTCCTTCTTGGAGTGTGGGAGCAGGCAAAGCAAATCCGACATGAGATGACGTTGGCTGCGGATAACGCAAGTTCAGAATGTTAGACACGAAAAGGGAGGTCTGGCATTTGAAAACTGTTGTGCAACGGACCGATGGGTCACACCGCGAGACGAGCACACAAGCACACGCTGCTTGACGCGTTGGGTCCATGTCCGGGTATCCTCACTCTCCTCCTCGTCCATGTCCTCTTCGTCCGATGCAGCCTCCTCGCCCTCACCGTCCACATCCATGGCGTCCTCATCCTCGGCATCACTCGCTGCTTCCACCTCGTCTTCGTCCTCCTCAGACCCGTCTTGTTGCATGCTTGAGAGGGCAGCGCGCATGAGCAGCGCCTTGGAGCCAGAGCCGGTCACGGGTGCGTCCGAGCCGATAAACTCTTCGAGGTCGGAATCGAGTTCCGAGTCGTCCTCGTCAGACATGGAGACATCCGAGACGGGTTGCTCCTCCTCCACCTTTTGGGCTTTGGCGGGTTTTGGGACCGGGTCGGACGAGCGGCGGGGCATGGCGAATTGTTCGTTGGCGTGCAGTGTATGCGTGCGTGCATGCAATGGATAATCATGAATGAACTAGCCGGACAATGGCACGGCTGTGACAATGAAAGTTGAACGATAGATGGCCACATGCAGAAGGACTGCAATCAAGAATGCATTCCAAGCTCATTTGAAGTCACGTGACTGGTGTCCCGGGGCTATCGACACAATCTTTGAACACTCATGGAGCTCAGTCACGTGGCTGTGGTCTGGATGGGCCAAACAAGCGCAGTGTCACTCACAATACTGCAAGCTGAGTTGTGCGAAGTCGGAAACTGCCCGCACCTCACAATTGCTCAATGCCAATTGCCGATTCCCATGTCAATGTAACCCTCAGCGCGCGCCGAGCGATCGAGTCTGCCCACAAGTCATTCTGATCCTCCTCTCGAGCCGCGATCCGAACTTCAATCTGAATCCCTGCCTACCGCAACCATTCCTGGACCCCATACGATTCGACGGGCAAGATGGCTCCAGCAATGCCGTTTGCGACCATCCCGGCGCCGGGAAGTAAATCAAAGTCAAAGGGCAAGAACAAGAGCGGTGGTGCTGTCAGTGTCACGGTCCCTGCACCCATTCCCATGCCAGCTCCCAAGGTGGCCAAAGACAACTCGAATGTTTCTCAGTTGCTCGCTGGCAAACGCACAAAGGAGTGCCCATTTGCACAACCCATCCTTTTCAAGGAATCCACGCCCATTGGGTCGTCACCCTCGCTCAGCAGAAACGCGAGTACAGCCAAACTTGCCAACGGAGGTAGCAGCCGCGCGACCTCGACCTCGGGCGCGAATCCGACGCCCACAAACGCCGAAGATGGACAGCCGCTGCCCGCCACCGTCTTGTTCCCGAAATCCGACGTGCAACTGAAGCACACCGTCGCGTCGCGTGCCCCTGCTGGACTACAAAACGTCGGCAATTCGTGTTACTGTAACTCGACATTGCAGGCTGTCTTGTCGCTGCCGCCGTTGGCAAATGTGTTTCGGTCACAAGCGCATTCCTCTGCTTGTTCGTCACTCTTTTCTCGTGTCTCGGTTCGATCAGGTGGGCAATTGCGCCGGTACTGACGGGAGCATGGGCTCCATCAGGCTCTTCGCGCGAGTGCTACTTTTGTGTACTGCAGGATCTGTTCAAGTCCATGAACTCTGGGGTGAGGGCATTGCTGCCAAAGACCATCTTGAAGCGCATGTCCAGTACGTTGACTTTGCTCCTGGACCTGGTTGCCAATCTCCGATTTGCTCTCCTCACCACGGGCGCTTCTTGCTTCAGAAATCGGCCGCGAATTCTCACCCTTCCACCAAGCCGACGCACACGAGTTTTTGTGCAAGTTGCTCGAAAAGGTGGAATCGAGCCTGCAAGCCCCGCACAAATCGTACGCACATTTCCCACGCTTTCAGACAGCCTCTGTCTCGCCCTCTTCTTACCCTGCTCCTCATTGACAGCCTGAACCTTGACTACGCCTCTCGCCACACGACCCTTCTGCATCAAATCATGGGCGGCTGGTCGCAATCCGAAGTCCGATGCCCAAAATGCCCCTACTCGTCGAAAACGTTCACCCTAGACCTGTCGACGCCGCTTGAAATCCCCGCCGGCGTCGACTCGCTCGACAAGGCTCTTCACAAGTACACGAGTCCTGAAACGCTATGCACGGGCAACGAATGGAAGTGCGACGGGTGCAAGCGCCGCGTCAATGCCTCCAAGCGCATCACGTTCCACCAAGCCCCCGCCGTGCTCACGCTGCAGCTCAAACGGTTTGCGTACAGCCCACGTGGGGGACGCGTCAAGATTAACAAGCCTGTGGCATTTGCGGGCGAGCTGGATTTGTCGCCATACATGTCACATGGGTTGGCTGGGGCAAAGGCTACGGGCAAGCGCGTCACGTATGGTCTGCAGGCCGTGATTGTGCACCAGGGCAGTGCACATGGTGGCCATTATTATGCGTACATCAAGGCCGCGAATGGTGTGTGGTTCGAAATGAACGACGAGTCGGTCAGGCAGGTGTCGGTGCAGACCGTGTTGCAGGCAAACGCGTACGTGTTGATGTACACGGTGGATCGGTTGGAGATGACGGAACGCGGGTATTTGGCTCCGCCAACATCCGCAGTGGCCGCCGCCGCCAAGTCCTCGGCGACGGCGGTGGAAGTGTCGGCCGATTTCGAAGTGGATGCCGTGCCCTTGACCAAGAAGCAAAAGAAGCTGTTGAAGAAGCAGCAACTGCTTGCTGCCGCGGTTGCCGCCGATGTCAAGGAGTCCAGTGCGGACGCCCAAGTCAAGACTGCTCACAACAAGATGCCCGAGGAGCCCGAGGTCTCCCAAAACCCGACACCGCCCTCTTCCTCGCCAGAGCGTGACGCTGACAGCGATTCTGAGGCAGCGCCGTCGTCAGTGCCCGCTTCAGCGCGTAAACTGGCCGATATGTTTGATGGATCTGTCAAATTGTCACGCAAGGCTCAGCGCAAGCTCAAAAAGCAGCAGCAGCAAAGAGGCGGCGACAAGGACGCCGACAAGTCATCGAGCACCTTGGACGACCTGGTCAACCCGATTTTGCGCAAGGTGCAAGCCAAGGTGATTGGCAAGAAGCAGCCTGCTCATCGTCCTCCAAGGTCATCAACAACTTGGTCTTCAACTTCCGTCCCGTCGCATCGACCTCATCGCCCACCCTGGACGAGGCGCCCTTCCGTCACCTGCGCTGAGTGACAACAGCGACAATGACAATGACGCCGAGCCATATGTCACCCCCTCGTCGCCATTGCCGAGCGCAAAGCCAAGCAATCTGCCGAGGTCGCCACCTGCTTTCCCTTGCCCCGCAATCCGTCGCCAACGCCTCGGGCAAAACCAAAACCCTTGTTGCCTTTGACGCAAAGCAGCAATCCACACTCGACGATGAGTCTGCCGCGGGCACCTGGGCCGATACCATCACGAGTGACCGCACCGCGCTCGAGCAAAAGTACGGCAAGGCCTACTTGGACGCCAAATTGCTCAAGAAATCAAGCAAGCAACCAAGCGCAAGCGGCCCGACGCGTACGATGCGGATTACGACCGCGGAAAGCAAAAGAAGGTCAAGTCGGTTGACAAGAAGAGCAAGGAGCACGAGCTGCGCAAGCAGGGCGGGCACCGAGCAAAGTTCCAGCAGGTGCACAAGATGCTGCAGCGGGGCGAGGTGCCAGCCGAGCCTGTGCGTGAGGATGGGTCATTGGCGTCCAGGGAGGAGGAGAATAAGGCCAAGAGGGAGGTCAAGAGAGCCGTGACGATGAAGAGGTTGGGGATCAAGCCTAAAGAGAAGAAGAAGTTTGCGGGGGTGGAGGAAGGGGTGGCAGGGGCGGGTTCGGCGGCCGGGGAGGCAAATTTGGTGGGGGCGCAAGTAATTTGTTGCAGCGACATTGACGTTTTTTCACAAGCTTAGCCAAATCGTACAACCTGAAACGTAATGATATACAAAAACATAGATTCCCTTGCATTGAATATGTATGTGGTACAGCACGCTCGCCTGATATACTGACGATTATCACAACACAACAAAGACGAAAGACAAGTTCAATCAAGCTCGAATGTGGCTCGCATCGCCCAAAGAGACCTCCACAGAAGACAAGTTTGATGCACCAACCACGGTCGCACTCTGCGGGGGCTGATTTTCTGTTCCCTCACGGATCACTGACAACTGGGCCCTCGATCCCCCAACAGGATTGGATTTCGCGCGCTCGCTGCGCTTTGGCCACCCGTTGGTGTTGACCTCCACCGAACGGCACCCATCTTTGAAGATCCCTCCAACGTCGCAGTATTGACTTGTTCCGACATGGTGGCAGTCACCTGTGCCTTGCCGTTGGTTGACCGGCCCTCGATCCTTGCTGATGGGACCACTTGAGCGGCAACAACGGCCACGGATCCATTTGTGGATTCGGCAAGGAGCGAGCGAGGGCTTGGGCCAGGCAAAACAGTCGTCGCGACGGACCCGTTGACACACTTGACCTCGACCAACTCGCTCACCGATTCGGCAGTCACGTCAATGCGGCCATTCACGGAATTGGCCGCAACCGATCGAGTGGCACCCTTGGTGAAAACATCGACGCGGCCATTTGTCGACTTGCCTGCGACCGATCCGCACGAATCCGCGTTGAGCGTGACGCGGCCGTTGGTGGAGCTGGCGATGACGGAGGAAGAGCCTTGAACTTGAATCGAGGCGCGCCCGTTGGTTGCCTTGACAATAACGCCGCCATCAACCGGGATGTCGTCAAGCGAGCTGGACGAGCCGGCAAATGGATTTGGCGGGGCGTCATGCGTCGACGAAACAATGCGCAACGGACCCGCACTTCGATGGACCCGTTGGTGCTCTTGAATGCTGCAGAGCTCCCCACGCGCCAAGCGCGACTGGGTTCGAGGCGAATGTGGCCGTTTGTCGTGGAGAGCTGAAGCGATTGAACGGCCGCAAGTGCCGCTGCCGACGAGTCACCCGCACTGCCGCAAAGTAACTGGGCGGTTCGTCTGCGTTGGCTTGAGCAGGCGTCGGACCCTGAGCATGGGCGGATTGAGCGGCCAGGGCCAAGGTCGATTCAACAAACTCGTGCGACAGGTTGGTAACATGCGCGGCGACATTGCGGAATGGCACGAAGTCGCCGACCGCGGTCGCTTCGGCCGACTTTTCCCCGGAAGCTTTGGACTGTTTCTTTTCGTCGAGGGATGGGCGGCCAGACTTGAAAGTCAGTAAGACGTCGACATTGATCCCAGCGCTGACCATTCCGAATGGCAGCTCTGACCACCCGGGTGTCTCAACCAGGAGGTTCCATGTGTGGCGCTCTTGATCGAGTTGCGTGCAGGCCTTGACGAGCGGCCGCAGGTTCTCGTGCGAAACTTGAATATCGACTTGCACGACTAGGTGGACGGGAACTTGGCTTGAAGCGGCAACCAATGGATCGTCGAGGCCGGCGAAGCTGATTCGCCCTGTGGCCATGTTTCCCTTGACTTGAACATCAACGTCGCGGTAATCGGCGGGATCAACCGCCCACGACGAGGATACGGCCGGGATGGTCGCAGGGGCAAAGCTGCCGGTTGCGTTGCTGCAGGCATTGACGATGGACCGGAAGAAGGACGTCATCTTTGTTACGTTTTTGGTATATACATAAGGACCATGTCCTGCTTGGGTAGTCGTGGAAGGAGTAGGTGTCGACGATTTATGCGCTGGCATGATGGGCCAGCAGGATGTCGATGCCAAGGCCGGCCCCGGATAAACTGACAGGCTCTAAAACCTTGTTTATTGTACAGTAGCGTGCTGCCGTCCACCATTCTGGTGGTTCCCTTCCTTTCCTTAGCCCTGGCCATGACGTGGCGGGGCTGGCCACCTGGCAGGCGTGTGCGGTTCTCGCGGAACATGCAAACGTTGCAAACGTCGTCTGCAGCGGGATTGAATCATGAAGAATAGAATGGGTACGTATTAGGATTCGAAGTCTCGGGATACACGCAAATTGCCTTGAAACATCACTCAACTGATCCACAGCTCACCACCCAATTGGACCACGCTCACGATCTCCACCAGCTGACCATACATCCACTTCTTCAACTGGAATCGGGACAGGCGTACGAACCCTCGAAGGGGCAAGTGGATGCAGAATCCGCTCCGTCGTCGACAGCCCGTCCCCACAGATGACGACTGACGTTGGCCTGGCTCCATGTGGAGCCGCACGTTGCTCCTCGAATACCCTCGTGGACCGCTGTAGCTCAAGCACTCGCGCCAGCAGGTCGGCGCGCTGGCGATCGAGCGCACCAGGCGACGGCGCCAACTCGTTGCAAGAACCAGCGCCGCCACCGAGAATGGATGCTGGTGCGGATGGAACGTCTGGTAAGCGCTGAGATGGGTCAGCCGGTGAATCGCGTTCGGCGTCACCCGAGTCATTCGGCCATGACTGAGCGGCGCTTGACCCGGCTTCAATACTCTTGCCGTGAACCAACCAATAGTTACGCTCAAAGGTGCTCGCCACATCCTCGCCAACGGTATCAGCCCCACCCATGCCACTGCTTTCGCCTCGTGTGCGCGAACTCGTCGCCCATTTGCGACTGGAAGGTGTACTTGATCCACTGCCAGATGGATCCACCGACTTGATGACCAGTGTTGCAGGCGGCAAATGGATCGGGTGCTGGAATCCTTGGTGGGCTCTCTGCGCAGCGGCCGCGGCGGTCGGATTTCGAAGGGAAAGTGGGAGGACGGTTTCAGAGTAGTACGGAACTTTGGAAAGGAAGGCGACAATGGTGAAGAGAGTGAAAAAGTCGAACACCCGACCGATGAGCTGGAGCCAGAGCCATGTATTGGGATCTATGATGCCGTTCACAGTCATGGGAATGAGGACTCGGCGACTTCAACAGGTATGGTTAGGACAGAGAGAACGCACCGGAAACGCCGCTGGGAGCATCGGCTTGCTGCAGCAGTGAACGTCCAATAATTGAAGAGAAGGCGGCAATGAAGACATATGCTGCTAAACGGGTCGATTTATCGCGCATGGACATGATTTCGGGGCGCATGACAAGATGAAGCATGTCTTCACTCGCCACGTTCGGAACTGCGGGCGATTTGGGCCAGGGGCTCGAAGTTGAGCCAGCGCGTGACATCTGGGTGTGCAGCAACTTGCTGTACTCGCGGTGCAAAATCAAGTATCCGCAAATGGACACGACGGCGAGGATGACGAGAAAAAACATGAACATGAAAAGGATGCCAAACAGAGACGTGGCCAGGTTAAGGGAAAACAGTAGGATGATAACGAGATACATGACGACGTTGGCAACAATGAAGCATAGCGAGAGGGCGCTGTACACTCGATACACTCGGTTGTGATCCCTTGCTGGCGACGATGACCGAGAATCGGCTTGCGTGTGCACGGTTTGGGAAGAGGAAGGCACCGAAGATTGATCTTGTGTCACGGTAATGGAAATGGGCGCGGGCGGTGGGAAACATGCGTAGTGTGCCAGTGTTTGTACTCGGATCCAGCATAGAAGGACGAGCGAGAGCAAAGATAGGAATAGCGAAAAGAACACTGCAAACACGACTTGGCCACTTATCTGGCTTGTCGGATGGATGCTGCTGAGAGGGAAAATGAGGAAATGAACAGCTCGAACTGGGAAACATGGGGCATATTCGAACCTGTGAGTCAGAGTTTCATTCGCGCAGGGCGAGACACCTCTTGTGACGACGTACACACGCAAATGAACGAGACAAGCAGCCAAGCGAGATCAAACACGCGAGCATGCAGAGGATTCCGTTTGAACGACTTGAAAACAAGCTGGTAGATTGAGTAAAGGGTCAAGGCGAGAAAAGGTGGTGGGACAATGGCTCGCATGAGAGTTCGCGAAAAGTCCGAGAAAGCATCGTCCCCCCACCTCGAGCAATCCACGGACGGTCTGTTGACATTGGAGCGACATGACGGGACTGTGGATCAGCTTGCATCTGTGGATCGGGTGGGACAAGGACGGACGGGGTGCATACGGTGACACATAAATCTCCTGGCCTGTCGGTGGTGCATCACAAATGCACATGTTCCGCCCCGGGTCGCAGTATCCATGCCCACTGCAGCGGTTCAGATGGTAGCATCCGATCGCAGATTCATGTCGAGCCTTGACGTCGGTCATCGATGCTGAATAGGCGACGTGCCCACCAATCGACTGGGTTGTTTGTGGTGTGTAAGGATCCAGCAAAGACGATGCGGACAGAGCGGACGTCAGCAACGCCAAGCAGATCAAAATCTTCCAAGCCAGGACAGTGGGACTCGGGCGGTGGCAGGCTCCAAGTCCAACATGGCGACTGCTTCGAATACAAGGTCCCATCATATTGATTCGGGGCGGCGGCTAAAAGGGCGGCCGGGGTATCGGGGTAAACGGAGGACCGGTAACTTGCGGAGAGCAATGTCAGTCTTGAGCGACTTTGGTACAGTTCATGGGTAAGCGTTTATTACATGGCGGAATGAGGAGAGAAGAAAACGACTCCAGAGTCGCCCACCACGGCAGCATTGCAGCTGTTAAGCAGCTGCAAGCTGAGAGAGCATCAACACGGTCGAAAGAGCACTGCACGTGCGAATGCCTTTCACATGATTGGGGGGCACAAGAATAGCAGCCGCAAGGATCAGTGAAACAGGAGGCGTTCAAGTTTGTCTCACTGTCTCACATTATGTTTACACGCGATCATCGGTCCTTGCGTCGACTCAAGGCCAATAACAATGATTTCATTTCCTACATTTGCTCTCAGATCCTTCACCTTTTCTGCCTGTTAGAGCCAGAAATTGTCCGCACCTCACTACTTCTGCGTCGCGTCGCGATGGCATACACTCAAGCCTCAGCAAGCCTTTCCGACGTCTTCATGAGATGACGCCAACCCTGATGGCCCGATGAAAAAGGAACGGGTTCTTCATGAAATCCTGTGGCGTGGGCTGATGCTGGCGAAACCGTTGTTCGAAGAAAGACGAGGGGGTGGAAGGAGCAGAAGTGGACGAATGACAAGGTCGACCGGCCAAAGTCTCCCATCCTTGGCCACCGAAAACATACATAAAACCGCTCTGCTGCCCCGGCCCAGCTCCCCACGCACGGCTGCGTCCACATTGCACCTTTCCATTCAACAACCGCAGAGCGGATCCCATTTCTCGCTACCATACTCGCTCTTCGTCAGCCTTCCGTAGACCGGACGATCCCACACTCTCACAACTCCCCCTTCAAGTGAACCCTGTAGACCAGGCCCGTTTCCCTGCTAGATCGCTCGTGAACACACTCTTCCACTTCCAAACATGCACTCCTCTCTCCTCGCCGTTTTCGCGACCGTGGCCATGGTTGCCACTTCGACCAGTGCCCACATGATGATGAGCCAGCCCCCTCCTCGCCAATCCAAGGGCAATCCCGGCCCAGGCGGTCAAATCGATTTCTCGTACACTTCGCCGCTTGGCGCCTTTCCCTGCAAAGGATTCCCTGCTCAAGCTCCTGTCTTGACGGTCGCGGCTGGCTCCACCATTCCCGTGACTCTGGACGGTGGTGCGCCTCACGACGGCGGTCACTGTCAATTTGCTCTTTCGTACGACGGAGACAAGACGTTTGTGGTCGTCGACACAATCATTCGCGACTGCATGCGCCGTTCCAACCCGTTCCGGACTACTGTCACCATTCCGGCAAGTGCACCATCCGGTAAGGCCACATTTGCGTGGACTTGGGTACGTTTCCCCATCATGTCAGAGCGAGGATTTCCGGAACTGGATAACCTATCATCATGTTTGCATCTAGATCAACGCTGTGGGTAATCGCGAATACTACATGTCTTGCGCTGGTACGCCGTTACATGTTTTTTCTCCTCAGCAGCAGTCGATGGACGTGTTACTTAGCTCCAACACGCTTTCCAATTCTTGCAGATATCGAAATCACGGGCGGATCAGGCAGTTCCGGATCGCTGACCGGTCCTGAACTCCTTGTTGCCCACCTTCCCGGCTTTACGCAATTCTCGTTCCCCGAGTTCGGCGGCAACGCTCCCGATAACCGCGCTCTGTTTGATCAACGCCGCCAAATCACGGTCCGCGGCGGCGGGCGTGGCTCGACTGTTGGTCCTGCGCCGCAACCTCCTCAACAACCTCCTGCGCGCCCTACCCCTGCCCCTCAACAACCTCCCACACAACCTGCCCCGCCCCAGCAACCTGCCCCGCCCCAGCAACCCCCGGCACGCCCCTCGCCTCCTGCCCAGCAACAACCTCCTGCACGCCCAACGCCCCCGCCCCAGCAACAACAGCCGCCCCAGCAACCGCCGCGTAGCGGTCGCAAGGCACGCAATGCCGCGGGCGCGTGCCCCGTCGGTGCATACGAGTGCATCAACAATGGCGCCGCGTTCCGCCAATGCGACAATGGCCGGTGGGTTGAGCGGCCCGTGGCGCCGGGAACCAGGTGCCAGGCGACCGGTGGATCGATTCAGTTGGCGTCTTTGGCGTTGCCATAGGTCTGTTGGACGCGGCAGTCGATGGGTCCCTTTGTTGTTTGAAACCGTATACTTGTATTCCTGTTCTCCCTCTGTCTGTACTCTGTCTGTCATGTCCTGCATGTCCGTTGTATCTTGTCCCAAATGCATGCATGTGGTTTTGGGGTTGAACAAAGACGAGTCGACAAGTGTATTTTTGCTTTTCGAGAGTGCCAGAGGAGTCAGATGAGTTTAGTGACGAGAGAGCCAGAATCAGTTGAATTGGAACAAGGCCTCGACGAGAAAGAGAGATGAGTGGATGGGACAAGAAAATAATGTTCACAAACGTCAATGAAAGTAGAGCATTGCGAGTTGGACAATGGAAAGGCAAATGGAGCTCGTCGTGGGAACGAGGTTGAAAAGGCCACCAGTAAACACATCAATTGTTGGCGGTGGAAGGGTAGAAAAGATGCCACTTGGAATGAGATGACGCAACGAGAACTCAGTCAACTGAGTTTAGGCCGACTGTTTTGGTGCATGCACCAGTACAATTGATCTTCCTCTGGACGTAGTGCGCTCTGCACACACGGTGCCTGGTGCCGTTGGCCGACGCATCCAGCGGTCAAACACGCATTGCAGATAGACTTCGGGCTCGCCCTGGACGCACGTGTACTCCCCGCGTCGACATTCGACGGTGGTCGTTGGTGTGGCCGTGGGAACCGTGTCCACCGACGTGGAACTTGGGATTGAAGACACAGTGGCCCGAGTCGTGCTCGTGATTGAAGGTGTAGATGTGACTGTAGGGACCGGCGTAATCGATGCAGATGGTGTGGGAGATGGCGTTGAGCTTGTTGAACTGGTCGATGGACCGCCCGCGGTCCCAGTAGTGGTCGTCAATGGCCCCGTTCCTGTGGCGGCTCGCACGGTCACCAATGGACGGCGATCAAAGAGCTCACGCCTATCAGGTTCATTTCCTCCAAACTCGGGAAAAGAAAATTCGGTGAATCCAGGCAAGTGTGCAACGAGCAATGCGGGGCCGACGAGCTCAGATGTGGGTGAAGGGTTTGTGATTGTGATATCCGCACATGACTACAACAACGGGATGTTTGACAGGTCAGTCTTTGCGTATTCAATTCCATGATGCTTGCAAGTGTTGGTGCATTACCATGTAATACTCACGATTTCCGATTGCGTTGATCTATAACCACAGTGTTTAGCGCCGTGCCGAAACCTGGTTCCTCGTGAAACACTCGAAAACATGTACCCAAGTCCAAGCAAGCGTCGCATTCCCTGCCGGTGCCCCTGCTGGCACCGTCACTGTAGTGAAAAACGGATTGGACCTCCTCACACACTCGCGAATGATTGTGTCAATAACGACAAATGTTTGGTCGTCGTAAGAAAGCGCAAACTGGCAATGGCCGCCATCATGTGGTGCGCCGCCCGCAATCGTGATTGGAATGGATTCGCCCGCGGCCACAGTCAGGACAGATTGCTGGCGCGCAAAGCCCTTGCATGGGAACACGCCGAGCGGCGAAGTTCCATTGTAGTCAATTTCTCCGTTGGGCCCGGGATTGTTGCGGGCTTGCCGCGGCGCGGGGGAGGTCATCATCATGTGTGATTTGACTGACACAATGGAGGAGAGGACGAGGAGGTTGACGAGCGTGAGGACCAGGAGCGGGCGGCCGCTTGCCAGTCGCCTCGACGGTCGCATGAATTTCGTCGTGATCGTCATAGTGAAAAAGGTCTACCAGGGTCGGGAACTAGGCAAGTTGATCTACGGTCAGTTGTAGCGTCTTTTTTTTTGCAATGTACATTGAACTCAAATGCGTCCGTCCATCCAATTTTATTCATTTCTTAGGTGATGAGACGCAAAAGACAGGAGGCCGGGACGGACAGCATCGTGGGAACGATGGATGTATGACCCGAGGTTCCGACGCGCGCGATCCGGAGTCTCCTGCACCCGCCCGCTCTTCCTCCGTCTATCCAAAAGCAAGCAGCGACCGCACGTCTCACATTGCGGCGCAACTCGATTCTCAACTTGGCGCTTGCAATAGTATGTCATGATGATGACAAAAGCTCGGTGCAAAGGCTGCCGATTGGAGCGCGCAGCAGTTCCTGGCAGGGATGGGCGCACATGAGCCAGCAAACAAGCAAGGTCAAGGTTGGTAGGACGCACTTCTTCGGACTGGGATGCAGGAGTTCAGGATCAGGCAGTGTATATTTCATAGCACACAAGCGAGAGAGAAAAACACAAGTTGAGCAACGAAGAGCAAGTGCGGATTGCTGCAAAACAACTCATTCTAAGAAAACGAACAAGAAGAAAAGAAAGGGCGAGACCGAGCCCAGAGAGCGAACGAGACACGAAAATGGGGATCCGGGGAAGTGTGTATGAATGTCAAAGAAAAAAATAGAGAAGAACGTGGAAGCCGATGTTGGCGCACACCTGAGCAAACGAAGAAACTTGGGAGCGAAAAACAAAGAAAACATCCATGACCTCAGAGTCGCATGAATCCAGTCCACCGACTTGGTCAACAAGATCCAAGATTACGCCGACCGGCCCAAAGATCCTGGCGCACCACCAGCCGACCGCTCAACAAGCAATGCCTGCAACTGCGCCAACTGGGACGGATCCATGTTGGACAATTCCCTCGACAATGTCTCCTTGTCGGTGCGCAGCAGGGCTTGCAAATTGGCCTCGGCCGCCTGCATTGCGCGCGGCGACAAGGGCGGTACCTGGCCGGGCGACAAGCTTCCTACTGCCGAGGCGGGCTGCTGTTGTTGCAAATACATGGCCTGCGACAATGGTGACGTGCCCAAGTGCTGGCCAGCCGACGACGACGACGGCGACGCCCCGTAATGGTGCGGGAGGTAGACCGACTCGCGCTTGGCCGCGCGCGACGATGCGCCGCGTGTGGGCGGAATCACCTCGGATGTTGGCGTCGAAGGCGCAGATCCTTGGGACCCCATGAGCTCTTGGCGCAAGTGCACCGTGGCGTTGGTTGACGAATTCGAGTCGGACCGTGCACGGCCGAGCGAGCCAATCACGGACCGCATCGGCACGCCCGTAGCGGCTTGCGGTTGCTGCTGGATTGCGCCGCCTGCGTCGCCGCCATACCCGACCATGCCCGTGAGCGGCACGCCAAACTTGTTCAAATGCGACTTTGGCGTCGGAATGCGCGCCACGCCGGGCGAGTCTTCAGTAAACTGCATGTACTGCAAGGTGGCGGCCGTCTCCGAGTCGCCTGCGTAATAGTTGAGGTACGCCTGCGATACGCGGTGCTGTGCGCGTGCCACGCGCTCGTACTCTGCGTCGGCAGACGCCGTGGCCATGAGCGGATCGGCCTCGACGGCTTGTGCGACGGCCGCGGATTCGTGCGCGTCGCTCGTCACGGGCGTCAGCGACCGTTCCAGGTTGAGTAGCGCTTCGGGGGCAGTGTTGGAGTAGAGCAGCGAGTTGCGCAGCAGAGACCGGCGGCCCGTTGCAGGCGTGTGTGTACTGGCGTTCGAGGGCGTGCGATGCAAGTCGCCAACGTGGTCGCCCACTTCACTGCCGCCGGCATGATCTTCCACGTGAATGCCCGACGACGACGCCGTGGCAGGAATCGTGACGGAAGCACGAGGGGAAATCGAGTCTTGCGACGTGTCGACGCCAACGTACTCGCCAACAAGATCCACAATCTCGTCCATGGATTCGCGGCGACGCGCGTCCGCCTCGGCCGCAGGCGCAGTTGCGGCGGCGGCTTGATGCTGTGAATGTCCTTGGTGGGCATACCCAGCAGGCATGGCCGGCATCGCTTGTGCATCGACCGTCACTTGCGGCTCGCCCGACTCGTACATGCGTGTACTGCGGCGCTGCTTGCGGCGTTCCTTTGCGTCCGCCGACGACGGAGCCGGGGCATCCACCATGGACTCACTACTGGCGGTGCTGTCCATGGACACGCTCGACTCGCCAAATGTTGCGGCGGCCGTCGGAGGTTGCGGGCGCCCGCGGCCCGTGTCCACATCGAACACAGCACCAAACTCGAGCAGCATGAGCGAAAACACGCCTGCTGGAATCCCGAGCGTGGGTGCAAACACAATGCCAATGTTGCGCACCGTCATCTTGTTCCTGTCTGCATTGGACACGACAGAGACCAAGTGGGCAATTAGGGCACGTAGCACGGTGTAGTTTGCGAGTGGGAGCATGTTGACGAGCAAGCGCAGTTCAGAGATGCGCTTGTCGACGTTGGTGACTTCTTGTAGGGCCATAAAGTACGGGTGGTATTGTTCGGTGAGGATGGATCCGGGCAGTTCGCGGAAAAAGAGCTTGAGTAGGCCCGCAACCGCGTGGACGTCAATGTACTCGCCAGAGTGAATGAGGTCGTAGTCGCCATCTAAACAAGATACGGAAGGAGAAAAAAAAAAGGTGAGAAAACATGAAAAAGAATGGCAAGGGAAGAAGTACGGCATGACAAACCGTTATTGAATCGGTCCTTGAGCGCACGAATGGTGGCCGAACTGCCACTCAATCGATAAATGCCCTCTTCATTGCTGGCATTCTGAGCGTCCAAGTACTCGATACAGCGGTACACGACCGCAGGCAACTCGACCCCCTCCTTGATGCGCGACACGGCAATGGCCATTTCGAGCGGAGTCCCAAACACACGATTGCGGCCCGAATTGCCGCCGGCGGGTGAAACGCCGTTGGGCCGTGCCGAAGCAGGCGTGGAAACCGCCGCACCTGTGGATTTGCCAATTGGGTTGTTGGACGATTTCTTGAACAATCGCCCGATTCCACCATCCTGGCCAAACAGGCCCTGGCCGAAACCCTTTTCATCACTGCCACCGGGTGCCAGCGCCGACGACGGCGTGGCGATCCCTTCAACACCCACGGCCCCTGCATTGGCGCCACTCACGGGCGCGGCCTCGGGCGAAAACACGGTGGTTGTCGGGTCGTGCAAATCCGATGCCACCAAATCCACCAACTGCTGGGTGAGCGGGCCAAAGGGACTCTCGCACACAACGGCCAAGAGCTGGACGAGAAACGCCTCGACGGCGTACCTGCGGGCGTCTGCGCGTTGCATTTCCTTTGCGGCGCTCGAGCTCGACGAAGATGTCGACGACGACGAGCTGGCGGGCGTGAAGAAGGACTTTTCGGGTAACTTGTGGACCGTGGCCATTTGTGGGTACTGCTTGTGGGCTGAGCGCGCCTTGGATTCGAGTCCAGACAGGTCGGCATAGGTTTTGGCAATCCACCACAGTTCTTGGTGGCTCGCTGCGGGGACACCGGGGGTGGACCCTGGCTCAGCCAGGCGCACGGCAATCACAAAGTGCAAAACATCCTTGCCCTTGGCGTTGGGCCGGACAAACGAGCCAACGACCGGGAGCGAGAGAAGATGGAGCGATGAACGCAAGCGTGCGAGTTGGGATTGTGTCGGCGGGGTGGTTTGGGGGCGGCGCGGTGGGAGTTGAGGAGCCGGAACAATGGGAGCAGGAGCAGGAGCAGCGGCCATGGAGGGGGAAGGCTGCGTCAGGGGTGTCATGACGTTTGCCGACGAAGGAGGTTGAGCCGGGGTCGGGGTAGGCGAGTTGGGGGCGGACCGTGGAATGGACGATGTTGCAGGACTGGCGACAGTGGCGGTGCTCGTCGGAGCAGCAGAAGGACCGGAAACGGAAACGGAAACGGTTCCTGCTGGTGGTGCGGCCGGGGCGGTGGGATTGAGTCTTGGGGTTCCGGGCGGCGTGGGCGAGTTGGAGTGCTGGGACTGGGCATAGTTGGCCGAGGGAGGGGCCGAGGGGGCCAGCGACTGCGAGTGCGAGTGCGACTGCGCTTGACCTTGAGCTTGAGCCAGAGCCAGTTGGGATGAGTCACTGGGATTGGCGTTGGCGTTGGCGTTGGCGGATGAAGAATTGGAGCGGGCCAGGGAATGAGAGTGGTGCTGGTTCAAGAGAGCCTCCCGCTCCACCAGCAGCCGCTCCAAGTCTTCGCGGAGCGAAAAGATGACATGGCGCTGGCGCTCCACCAATCGCCACAGCTGGTCGTTTTGCTGCTTGAGCGTGGCTGCCTCCATGCTCATGCTCATGCTCATGCTGCTTTCGGTTCCAAGTCTGAATGGACCCACGGGCTCGGGCTGCGAGACACTCTATGTGGACTCGAGCTCACGGACAAGTTGGCTCTGCGAGACACTGTCATTCATTCCGTCTCTGGTCAGTCACAATGTCACAGCAGCACTCACTCACTACTCACAGGACGTACCGACTGCCAAAACCAAACGGCCGGTGCGGTGGGTGATGGGTGGTGGGCGTCAAGGATGGAGGTGGACTCGGATGAGATGTGCTGGGGCAGCTGAGGATGAGCCTGAGCTCGATGGATTGGGATTGCCGTCGGACGGAGAAGGACGGATGGAGCACCTTGCGTAGTATGGTCGTGGGTGTACGTCGCAATGGAGGCTTGGCCAAGTCAAGGCAAAGCGGAACCGAGCATGAGAGAGAAAGACCCAGATATGGCCATGAGCACTACGTAGACACGGACTGGTGAGAAACAGATGAATGTGACCCCCGCGCCCGCAGCGCCTCCATCAGGTGCTGCTTCGATCACGGCCAACGGTGGCTGACACACCACGACCTTGTGTGTCGATTGGCCATGACGATCAGCATCTGATCATGGCAGTGCAGTTCCACCGTGGCAAGCACCATGCGTGAATGCCTGGGAAGAGGCTGGCTCTGAGTCTGGCTTAGGATGGACTTAAGCGGCAATGGCTATCGATATTTATCAATGCAGTCTTTGGCCGCCAATTCAAAGTTGGTCGGGCGAATGACTTTGACGGTTGCTTAAGATTTGAGACGGCGAGTGCGAAAGTTGAGCCGACGATCGAAAACAGATTTATGTAATGCACAAATTTACTGCGGCTCAGGATGCAAACTTGGTCGACACTGCGCGACGCTCCGAGGGAGTCATTCACTGTATAGTTACTGTGGTATGCCAAGCTATGTATCATTTTGTCTGTCAGCATGGTGTACGGGATACAAATTTAGCCCAAGCTTACGCGACCAACGTCAGCTTACATAGGTTTCTCCATGGCCGTTGAGCCGTGGTCTTCAAGTGTCGGTAGGCAGATCGCAGATCGCGGTGCCTGAGCCGATGGCATTGCCGATCCAAAGAGGTTGCGAGTGCGAGCGAGAGACACGACACACGACACACTGGCATGCCGTGCAACGCACGCAAACGCTTCCAACCTGCTCGCCATCCGTCAACGGCCACAAGAGCAGCAAATCCATAAAAGCCAGCCGCCGCCCCGGCCCTCTCCTTCCAATCGCCCACTGCAGCTGCTCGTCCCCGACTCAATTGCCCTGTATCGCTTTGCACTCGACATCTCTCTAGATCACCCAAGCAACTGGTATCTTGGACCAACCGCCCGCCAATCAAATCATCATGTTTGCTCGCTCTGTTCTCCGCTCGGCTGCGGCCGCCACCCGCTCTGCCCTCCCGGCGGCCACGCGCTCCTCGCGCCGTACGCTCGCCACCGAAGCCGCAAAGTCGGGCTCGTCCAAGCTCGTTCCCATCTCGCTTGCCTTGCTCGCTGCGGGCGCTGGCGGCTACTACTACACTGTACGTCTATTCCTGCGTGACGCCACTCAAACACAACACAACTCAACCACTGGACCCACGTCACGACACACACAACACTCTGGCCACGTCTCGCCACTCGGCTCACAACCTTGTCTCGGCACCCCTCTCACAGACGCAACACTCGTGGTCCGAAATCAAGGAGGACCTCAAGGACAAGCAGCACGCCATTTCCGATGCCGTCCAACACGCCGTCCCAAAGCCCAAGGAGCCGCTCAACTACCACAAGGTTGCCGCCGCCATTGCCGATGTGCTGGAATCCAACCCAGACTATGACGACGGTTCGTACGGCCCACTCTTTGTCCGCCTGGCCTGGCACGCGTCCGGCACGTATTCCAAGCACGACGGGTCTGGCGGGTCGAACGGCGCCACCATGCGCTACCACCGTACGTTTCCAACTTTTCCTCGTGCTATTTCCTTGGTCCCGTGGCTCAGCCAAACTGACGCACAAATTCCACCAACTTGCACTAAATAATAATAGCCGAATCCTCGGACGGCGCCAACAATGGCCTCAACCTTGCCCGCGACCTCCTTGAACCCATCAAGCGGCGCTTCCCCGACATCTCGTACGCCGACCTGTGGACGCTTGCGGGTGTGGTTGCCATCAAGGAAATGGGTGGCCCCTCTGTGCCTTGGCGCTCTGGCCGGTCCGATGCCCCCTCGGCCGAAGCCTGCCCGCCCGTGGGCCGCTTGCCTGACGCGTCAAAGGAACGCAAGCACATTCGCGAAGTGTTCAACCGCATGGGGTTTGACGACCGCGAGATTGTCGCGCTCATGGGCGCCCACGCTCTGGGCCGGTGTCACACGGATCGGTCCGGGTACAAGGGCCCTTGGACGTTCTCACCCACCATGCTTACCAACGATTACTTCAAGTTGCTGTTGAGCGAGACGTGGGTCAAGAAGCAATGGGACGGGCCCTTGCAGTACGAGGACAAGAAGACCCGGTCCTTGATGATGTTGCCAACTGACATGGGTACGATTCGGTTTTCCCCTCTTTTTCATTGCTCGTCCAATCTCACTGACGCGCAAATCTTTTGATTTTTTTTTTGTTCACATGACCAGAAATGTACAACGACCGGTACTTCTACAAGTACACCAAGGAGTTTGCCAAGGACGAGGCTGCCTTCTTCTCGGCCTTCTCTGACGCATTCAAGAAGCTGCTCGAACTCGGCGTCAAGTTCCCCGAGTCGTCCGAGACCATCATTCTCTAATCTTGACGTCTGCTCTCCTCGTCATTGTCTTCATTCCCGTTTCGATTCGCTGTGGGCCGCGTTTTTCGGCCTGGTTGCGATCATGTCCATTCGGTTATTTATTCATCCTCCTTATGTGTGTGTCTTGACGTGTGTTTGTTGTTGATGTGAGCGCTCGTTTGTGCCTCTGTGCCTCGTTTTTTATTTGGCTCGTTTCCTTTGCCGATGCCTTGCCTTATTCGTTTCCTTGCTCATCATCTGTGCCTGACCCCAGCTATTTGCTCGAACGCTGAACATGAATACATCTTGGTTGCTTGTGTCCATGCAATGATCTTCACATGCCCGCACAAAAATTCAGCCCACAAGCGCTTGCCGGCCAATGTCGAGTATACGGTGCGTTTCCACGACATTTTTGCCGATGTGCTCGGGTGGATGGTATTTAAACAGATCGAGCCCGATACAGCGTTCCTTGACAGAGTATACATGGCGCGGTCGTCGCCGCAAGTCAGACGCAAGGGAAGTTTTGTTTAACTAAACCACCTGGACGTGTTGCTTGTGGTGGATCAACAACGACTCGCACCTCTTCCAGCTCGCACTTGAGCCCGAATTCCTCGACTCGCCCAACAACCTGACACCCAATGAACACGCGCTGCTTGCTACCGTGCTCGGCGTCCGCTTTGCCTTCATCCATGGATCCTACTTCTCTCGAACGTACTCGTTCGCCTGCATTGTGCAGTCGCGCCACTTTTGCCCACGCTTCAACCTCGAGCTCGCCCACGCGCTCGTCAACCGCACAAGCCAACACCTTGCTGCCATTCCATGGTGGACAAACGGCTCGCCCGACACGTGGGCGTCGCGTGAGTGCGCTTTGGATCAGTTGGCCGTGCCGGGCCACTCGGACGCCGACGCGTTTCACGCCCCCCCCCCCCACTTGTATGCGGCAGGGCTGCTGCGCGCACATGAAGAGTCGGAGGTGGCCGTGAGTTTGGCAAGTGCCAGGGGATTCGCAGACGTGTGCAGTCAGTGGGTGTGGATTCGTGGCGGCAAGATCAAGTATTCGCATGTTGCGCTCGGGGCGTGTTGGTGAATTTTGGCTCAAGAGCGGGTTGCCGTTGAAATGGCGCGGGAGAATCTTGGTGAGGGCCAGTGTCCCAGGGAATCCGGTGCGGGTGGAGCATGTGCGTGCGTTGTGGATCAAGTATGGCGCGAGGGGACAGAGCCATGGGAAGAGGATGATGGCGGCGATGATGACGATGACGGGTCGGACGTTGATTGACCAGCCCAGTCCGAGTACATACGCTTGTTGCCTTCTCCGGCTTCAATGACGGTACCTTTGTCGGCTGTGGTCCATAACATATCGCCGAGAAGATTGCAGTGACCGCCCTCATGTGGCAGCACGACACGATAAAGAAACTATTCATTTTGACACATCCATCCATAACCCTAAGCCTAATACGAGCGGCCTGCAACTGCATACAATGCACCAAATAGACTCGGCAATGTCACAACATGCACTTGAATCGTTTGATTCTCCCACCAGAGGGTCCACTTACAAGAGTCAGTCGGCGGCCCAAACATCATCGCTGTCGGCGCCATCGCTTCCATGGGACCTAGTCGAGCCTATTCTCATCTTTGCAACCCTTCACTTGGGCGCAGCGGCCGGCAATGCAGCACTCGTTTCCCCCGGAAATCCCGTTCCAGATTGCCTCACAACGTGCTCAGCCACTGCTCTGATCTGTGCCAGCAGCGGATGGCCACGCACGTTCTTGCATTTGGTGTACACAAGGCTGCTTCACGTATCGCCGGCAGTGCCATACTTCACGTTTTCGACCGCAGCAGCAGCAAATCGGATTGATCGGCTTGCGTTTCTCTACTCTGTATATGGTGGTGATAAGCCATGGCACCCATGCCCGAGCGTCGCTGATGTGCTGTCGCCAAGTCAAGTGCAGTCGGCGGTCGCGAGCGCCTTTATCAACACCCACTTACAAGTGCTCGACTGGCTCGTGGGCAAGTTTGGTGCTTCCAAGGTGTTGGGCATGATCAACACTCCCACCGCCCCGTCAAGTCCATTGATCGAAGCGACGTATCGTGGCAAGCGACGCGCGCTCGAGTGGTGGTTTGATTTGGCGCGGCAGGCGGACCATGAGCGCTTGTCTCAAGTGTCTTTTGAGGTCATGGAAGCAGCAATGCGCTCTGGAGGCGCTCCCATGGAGTGTCTGCATTGGTGGGTTCGCGACTACCTTCCGCACCATTCGGCTCGATCCGAAGCTGCCGACCTCATGTTCAGCTACCTTCAGTTCTGCATCGAGTCCAACCAACCGATGCGAGTTGATTGGTGGATCGAGGAGGATCCGCACCTCTTTACGCTTGCACTCGAATTCGACTCATCTCGACCTTTCGACTATTTAACCATCAATGAACAACTTTTACTCGACTCTCTCCTCACTTCGCACTTTGCTATGCCCGACTCGGGCAACACGGCAACTCCGGCCGACCCTTGCTCGTTCGTGTACATTATCGACTCGCCACAATTTCGCCCATGCTTTAAACGCTCACTTGCCCTCTCACTCGTCAACCGCGCCAATGCTTTTTCATCCGTACTGACCTGGTGGATCACGCAATCCGCCACCCCATTCCACCTGCCTGACGATACCATTGATAACCTCGCGGCCACGGCTCACTCTGAAATCGACGCATTCGACGCCCTGCAAACGCTCGCCGACACGTGCGGCTACCCGCTCAACGAATCCGAGGTGGCCATGGATCTCGCAAGCGAAAAGGGGTATGACTTGTTGTGTGAGTGGTGGGCAACGTATCGCGGGAGTGCGACCAAGTATACGCATCGCGCGCTTGAGCAGGCCGTGGCTA
Source organism: Catenaria anguillulae PL171 (assembly GCA_002102555.1). Lineage (NCBI taxonomy): Eukaryota > Fungi > Blastocladiomycota > Blastocladiomycetes > Blastocladiales > Catenariaceae > Catenaria > Catenaria anguillulae. The sequence goes on along the minus strand of MCFL01000049.1, from coordinate 503 downwards.
AAGGAATGCCGCTTGTTGTCGAGTTTTGGTTGGTGAGCGGGTTGCCACTCAAGTGGCGCGGGAGCATTCTCGAGTGGGCGGCAAAGTATTGGGTGGACGGGTGGACTGACGAGATTCGACGGTTGTGGCGCGAGTATGGGAGGGAGGTGCAGGGAACAGTGCCTTGGAAGGACGATGTAGAAGAGGATCGTGGATCGTGAACCGGAGCTGCAGGATAGTATATTGATGACGCGCAGACTGATTTACATCACCAGAATAGACTTGTTTTGAGCACTTGTCTGACTCGTTGTGATCGCTTGTTGTTACCGCCTCCTCGGAAAGGCAAATAATGGGCCACCCATGCATGGAACCAAGGTTGCCCACGTGCAATTCATGAAGCCAGAATACCGCTGCCAGTGTGCAATCCTCATGGTCAGGATGACAACATCACGGACTGGTCCCAGCAATGACTGGTGCGCGCAACACCGACATTTCCAGAATCGTGGTGGGAACACGGAAGGAGC